>VZRR01013723.1:15920-103971 GCA_013398015.1 Oreocharis arfaki
CCCATCCCACCCCATCCCATGTTATCCAATCCCACTCTCAGGATGGGAACAGCAGCCATGAAAAGAACTGGTTGTACTAAAGCTGCAGCAATGCAAAGGAGATGCCAGAAAACACAAATTGAAGGTGCACCACAAAAGTGTGAACAGATTGGGGTGCAACTGCCTGGCCCCAGGAAGCACATCTCCGTTGGATCACATCTCCATCCCTGTCTCCCAGTGCCCCGTGCCTGGAGCCAGGTGAGGTGCTGTAAATGATGCCACGTGGAAATCACACTTTAAATGGCTCTGAAGAGGAGTCACACAGGGCCTTTCTTTGAGTCCCCATCCCGATCTGTTCTCTGGCGCCGGCAGCGCTGTCAGCGCGTCTGTCCTGGGCTGCACCGGCAGGGCAGGCAGGGCTGCGGTGCCTTCCTTACTCCGCAGTGTAACCCGAGCCGGTGTGGGCAGGAGAAGTCCTTGTCTGGCTGTACTGCTCTCACCCCCGCTGGCAGCAAGCAGAGATAGCGGAGGGGAAGTGTTGGTTTTCCAGCACGGATTATTTTCGTAAGGATTCCTATCCCTTGTGAGTCACTGGAGGTTTTTCCGCTGACTGCAAGGAATGAAATCCATATCACTGAGATATTCAAAAAATGTGTGCAGCGGTCAGGAATGCTGCTTTATCAGCTTTTAGGACACCATTTGGTTAGGAGACAACTTTGATTGAAGATACAGCTAATTGCAATTTAAAGGCCACATCTTCAAGTGAAACACAACAGCTTTCCCCATCTGTAAAGTCTGTAGTATCCCAAAACGAAGTGCTAACTTGGTAAATGTTCAGCCCTCTGGGGCTTCATTGGGCAGGAGAAGCATTTGGAGCTGGGTTTCAGTGCTGAATGGCCCCGATCCCACTGTAGATTCTGGACACGGAGGAGCTTTGCCGTTTGCCAGAGCTCACAGTGGGATCCCATCAGCCACAGCACCGTGGGCAGCCCGGTTTGGGAGGACAGAGTCCCTTCCTCCCAGCTTCCCAGATGTCAGCAGTGAAGCACTTCCATCCCACACTGCCGGAATAGCAGGGCAAGATATTCTCAAACAAACAGACACCAAGTCAAAGCAAAGTTCAGGGATTTACAGAGCGGCAGTGTGCTTGCAGCTGAAGAAATTCTCTGGGTGCACAGCTTTAAAATAGCCGGTCTGGGGGAAAGGGCTGCATTTACCTATAGATACCCATTTCCATGCAAAGAGAGTGCTTCTTCAGGGCTTTCTTGGAAAGAGCCCTCCAGCTGGCTCATCCCAACCATCACATGGGAAGGATTTTCAAAACACACTAATGTGCAGCGAGATGGAGACACTAAGTGCTGGTTTAGACATCCTAGAGAAGGTCAAAACCCTGTTTAACTTCCATTAATGTCACTCCGGTCCCTTTTGATAGCACTGAATAGCAAAGGGAACAAGAGAAAGACAAAAAACAATCTTAAAAGCTTTTTAAAAACACCGCATTCCTAAAGAAGACGACATTTGCTTTAGAGTGGCTTTAACGGGAAAGAAAGCGTGAAAGAACAAAGATTTCTTCACTGATTCCCAAATTATAGGCTGGGCCTGGGGACGGCTGAGATGTGATTCAGTGCTTGTTGGACACTGATACCAACTGAGTGCCCTTAGCACTGCTGATGTGGGCAAAAGCGAAGGTCAGAGGAGAGCAGGGGGGGTGGGAGATGCCCCCTGGCCCCCCCTGCACTCCAGGAACAGCACAAGGCGAGCAGACAGAAAATCAGGACCTGTGTTGTACAGCAAATCAAAATCTTGGAGACAAAGGCCATAAGATTCTGTCCAGAAGGAAGAGAAGCAGCAGCCACAAGCTCAGAGAGACCACAACTGCTTTCTGCAATGCATAAATGTCACACGGTGCTTAAAATACTTGATCAGCCTCGTCCAGCCAGCCCGGCTCTGGCAATAAACACACTGTTCTGCTTTTTAATGTGTTTCCCTCTAACGATGCTCTAGCAACCAACTGTGTTCAAAAGAGCCCAGCAGTTGCAGTTCGAGATTTATTTTAACTTCGCAGAAAAACAAAAACCTCAGAATCAAAACAAAAAAGAGCCAGAAGGGACTGTGGGAAACTTTTTCCTAGATAAACGTGAGGTTAGATTTTTTTTTTTTTTTTGCTCTTTCCACCCTGCCAGGGCTGTCTGGGTGCCACCGGGAGAGGATGGAGGATGTGTGGTCTAATGACTAACAGGGCCGGAGGAGTCTGAGCCCAGACATTACCAAGAGGCAGAAGCACCTCAGGCAAATCGCTAATTGCCTGTGACTTATTCCCATTTATCCGGGGGGCAGCAGCTCACTCCCGGGAATGCGGTGAGCATTTAATCAATTAGGGCTTGATTGCTGCTTTGAAATCCTGGCTTCCAAAACATGCAGGGTAATTGCAGAAAGTCCTTTATTATGCCCAGCAGCGGGGCCCACGCCATGTTTGCACACATGGATCAGACCCTCCCCAAGCCTGGCTGGTCCCCCCTGCCTGTCTGGGTACCTGCTGAGGTGGTGGATCATGGCTAGGACAGATGGCTATGCTGCCCATCACTGGCTGGAGCTGGCTTTGAACCCCCCCAGATGGAGCTGTGAGAGGTGGATCACAGGCAAGATGAGCACAGGCAGCCAAGGAACTGTGGCAGTTGTTACCCTGATGGGAGAGGACAGCCCAGCTTGTAACTCCATCCTTGAGAGATGGCACTGGGAGGAAGGTGGGGGCATGGCTGTGCTCCTGGGAGGAAGGAAGAGGCTAGCCTTGGAGATGGAGATGGAGGTGGAGATGGAGATGGAGATGACGGAGATGGAGATGGAGATGGAGATGGAGATGATGGAGATGGAGATGGAGGTGGAGATGGAGATGGAGATGGAGATGGAGCAGGCTGAAGTGACCGTGACCAATGGAAATGTCAGTGACCTTTAACTAAAGTCTGTGTACACTCTGCAGATGCCGAAACTCAGCTGGGTGGAGAGCTGGAGCAAGCTCTGAGCTGTCCTGTGCCCCTGGCAGCACCCATCCCCTCAGCTCTCCACTGGGACCACCCTCAGGCACCCTGGCTGCTCTCCCAGGCCCCAGAGGAGTGACACCATGCCCCCTGCACCGCGCCTGTGACAGGACACGGTGCAGCCAGCACGCAGCCGCGGGGCCGGAATGGGGTCGTCCGTCAGCTGTGTGGAACGAAGCCAAGGGAAATTTTTTTTAGGCGTCTCAGACGAGAAGGAGGTTAACTTTCTTTACTAGATAAGGCATTTTCCATCTAAGTAGGACATTTCAAAATGTCCCATTCCCAAACAAGCCTTTCTAAGAGGCCTGAGCAAAACAAAGTGTCAGAAGCCATTGGTTTGAGTTTCTCCTGCTCTGTTTTGACACACCCCCCTCCAGCCTTGCTTCCCTCTTTGCCTTCTTTCAAGGAAGAAAGAAAAATCGTTTAAATTGGAAGGCTGCCAGCAGGACTGAAATGTCATTTTCCAGCAGTCTTGGTGGCCACACCAAACCCTGCAGGGCCCTAGTGCAGGAGAGGGTGTGACCTGTGGGGACAGTCCTGTGACACCATGGGGCTGGTGGCTGCAGCCACCAGCGGGCTCTGCTGGGCCCTTGGAGGCTCTTGGAGGTGACACCAAGTGGGGTGGCTTTCTACCCACCCACAGAGCCACGGGAGTTGGGGGGACCGGGAGCACTATGGGGGCACCCTCCTTTTCCACTGGGGGCTGCTCACCCTTGAGGTGTTGGAAGAGAGCTGATGGCTGCAGAGGCTCCAGATCCTGTTTCCTCTCTCGTTTTGTGTTGTTTGCTGCTGAAATCAGTGACCTTGGCTATGGTTTCCCTTCTTCTGTGTCACTGTCACCCACCTTTAAAGCTGGCACCCAAGTGCCCCATCTGCCTGGGGCAGCCTTGTTTTGGAAAGTGCCCAAGGAGGAGGACCCTGAAGTGGCCACCTGAAAAACAGAGATTAGGCTGGAATAAAGGAATAGAGGAAGATATTTATTCCAAAGGCCTTCAAAGGTACACTATGGGGAGTCCAGAGGCTACTGCCAAGATGGACCCCAAGATGGACGGCAAGTCATGAGTTCTTCACACTTTAATAGGTTTAGTTCATTTGCCTATCAGGGTTAATTCTCCAATTAAAGCTTCAGATAATGATGTCATTTCCCCAAGCTCCCCCCTCCTCTCAGAGGCTTTTGGTTTATACTTTTTGGACCTAGGACGGTCTGGGTGTCCTTGAAGAGCAGGCCTGGAGAGCCTTTATGTCTATCTGGCATAAGAGAGCAGAAGCTCACAGGCTGCAAGAAACTTGGCAGTTACACACCAGGCAGTACAGGATTTGAAAAACATGAAAGGTAAAACCTAAGGCATCACTGTCCACTACAAAATGTCCTACATGACATTTTGGCATGGCCCACGTTGTCCAGAGGACACAGCCAGGTTCAGAGCCCGTGCTGGTGACTCAGCCACATGATCACCATGGCTGGAGCTCTCGCTGTGCTCTGCGTCGAGGCAAGGAGCCAGTGACAGAAGTCTCTAGGCCTGACAGCATCCACGCTTCACCACACACAGCTGGGGTGGGTGTAAATCCACCTTCCCCAGGAAGCTGTTGAGCCAGGGAAAGTTGTGTCTCCTCAGAGCAGGGATAAGCCTGGCTCCTTGCAGACAAGGCGAGGAGGTGTGGTAGATCTCTGCTGAAGCAAACACCCCGCTGCTGCCGGAGGTTTTATGGCAGTGACAGCTCTTAGGCTGACAGGAGGTGCCAAAACTGTGTGTGTGCTTTTGTCACACCAAAAATGCCATTCTCCACCTTTGCTGGGCAAGATGCGTGAGCACAACCTCTGCTGCAGCGCTGTGTTTGTGCCAAGCCTTGCTCCTGCTGACAGCTGCCAAAAGCCTTGTGAGACAGCCTCGGGGCTCAGCCATGGCAGGGCAAGTCCTTGGTGGCTCCATCGCCTCAGCCCTCGGCCTGTGCCGGTGCAGGAGCAGGGAGAAGCTGCTCCAGGTCACCGGGAGAACTGCAGCAGCTCTCTGGGGAGCACGAGCAGGGAAACGTCACTGAGTCGTGTTTCCTAATGAATGGCATTGCCACACGACTGGAAAAAGGGGAAGTGGAACCATGTGGAGGCTGTCTCAATACCTTCCCCCCACCTTTCCTCTTCCCCCACTCACTCTAGCTCATCCCAGGTCCTGTCTGTTGGGATTCCCTTATTTCTCCCTCTTGCCAGGCAGTGGCTGCTACTGTTTCTCAAGGTGGCTGTTTTAGGATGGCTTTCACTCCCTGTTTTCTTTAGCAATGACTCCCCAGGGTTCAGAGGTACTTTCTCCAGCATCCCTCTTCACTCCAGCAGCCATGCCAGGACCCCTTCACAGCCAGGATCAGCACCAGGACCTGTCAGAGGGAATCCCTGCTGTGACCATTTTGTGCCACTCCCTCTCCTTCAAGAGACCCATGTCATGCCAGAGCCCAGCACCCAGTCCTGGGCGTGCGTGGGGGATGCCTGTGCTGCACTACCCTGGGGAGAGGCACAGTTCCTGTGTGAGGGTGGAGGTACCCAGATTGCCTGGAAAATAGCTGAGGATTTGAACAAATCCATAGGAGCTCCCCCACACCTGTCCCCTCCACGGTCCGCACAGGCCACCCTGTACAGTGTCCTACAGCGTAGAGTCTGTGCTCCTGCACTCCAGGGTGTTCACCAGGCTGAGACTGATCTGAAACACATTTAAAAGCCTTTAAGGGGTGTCACTCTACACCAGAATCACAGTCTGTGGGGTGAGGGAGCCCAAGTCCTGGCTTGTCATCCTCCTGTGTAGGGAGCAGACAATAGAGATTCGAAAGAGTGGCGGTGAAAAGCCCCCTCACAAACCTCAAGGCAGTGAGCGATGTTGTTTTCCATCGGGAAAGGTGCTGCCAGCCTGCTAACCAGGGGATAGGACATTTACCAGCCATGGGGCTGCCACCCCATGCTGCAGCTGTCCTCTCCCAGCTGGCACCAAAAGCCACGTCCTGCCCCCTTGGATAACCCGCCCGGGATGGTCCGAGCTCCGCTGTGATCCCAGGAGATACTGTGGGGAGGAGCCCACTGCCTCGCTGGGAAGAGATTGTGTTCCCACAGTGCCCAAGTCAGCACTATAAAGCCACTCCTCAGGGAACATTAATAATTTAGGAATAAACTGGAGCCTCTATTGTGTTCTGAGTAGGCTGTTGTGTTTGCTTATCACGACAATGTCTGAGCCCCTTCCGGCAATGCACTCTCCTGGCTGATGGATGGTTGGCACGTGCTCTTGTCCTGTCCCCAGGAAGAGGAGGGACAGCCTGCCCGATTGCTCGGGCAGCAGGAGACACTCGCTTGGGCGCTGGACACTCATCTCACATAATGAGATAGTCATAAAACAGGCCTTTGGAGTAAGGTCTAAACCCAGAGTAATCATAAATAGCAGGCACCCATGGTCCACTGAAAGCTTAGAAACACAAACCCTTGGAGAAAGAAGGGTTGTCAATTAATTTGGAATCTCGCTGCAATCTGAGATTTGTTGAACCCGCTGGGACCAATTTATCCTCTTCAGTTTTCCTCAGTGATTCCTGGAACTGGTCTGGGATAGCTTTTCCTGGACAGGCCTGTGTGCCAGCACCCCTGTCCCAGAGTGCACATGTGACTCAATGCATCAGCTTTGGTAGGGGCACCCAAGAGCAGACACTGTGCTCTAAGTTCACAGCTCTCACTAACACCAGACAGATTTTCTGTGAAAACTGAGAGTCTGGTGAAAATGTTGATGATCATCTCGTGTTGCAGGCAAAGGGGTAATAACACACAGCACATCTCAGGAGCAAGACCCAAGCTGTGAACACATGAACAGACAGGGATTAAGAGGGAGATGTCCTTACCTTCCTGTCAGCTAAACTGAGGGGCTGCAACTCCCACGGGAAGTGTTTAACAGGGAAGGCGTGATTGAAATCCAATTCAGTCTGCATTCAACATCTTTCATGAAACCAGCACGCTGAGAGATCCCTTCTGAGAAGCCCTGAGATGGGATGACCCGAAGCTGGCTGGTTTACAGGAATACACAGCGCGTGGCACAGTCTCTCCATTAGCTGGATGAAGGGAACAGCTTAGTCACCGTGAGGGGAACCATTCACGGGGAGATGAAACCTTCACCTCCTGTTGCAACAGAGGAGTTGTTGTTTCTAACTTGCCCACCACTTATGTCACCACTTGTGCGTGGCAGGCAGCTCTCCCCCACTTCCCAGCAAACTCTCAGTGTCACTGAGTCACACCATTGATGTCCCTGCGGGAAGGTGCCCAAAAATGAATATCTCATGGGGAACGTTGCAAATACCTTGGCTGAGCAGCTGCTGCAGTGCAAGGGAGAACACATTCGTGGGGGATGATATCTGGGGAGTGCTGCAGTCTTTTCCTGAATCGGCAGCTCTTTATAAGAAGCAGAGAAGTTCTCCAGAGGCTGGACTCAGTGGCCGTGAGGCAAATGCCTTTCATCAGAGGCCAGCTGAAAATTCTCCCAAGATCAAAGAAGACTCATGCTGATCCCAGTGGGTTTTTACTCAGGGGTTAGGGGTCTGGGGTTAGGTTTGCAGAGGGGTTAAGGTGTTCCTTCCGTGCAGGGGCTAAGGGTGGGGTGAACCTGTCAAAGCCCTCCTGGCAGCAGCACCCTCGTATCCAAGCTTTTGAGAATTAAGGCCTGGGAGTGAAGGGATTTGAACCATCATTTCCCACCCCGTGTGACTGGGCCGTGGCACACGGCAGCTCAGAAGAGATGATCTCATTCCCTCCTGCTGGAGCTGTTCCGCTTGACATAGATAAATTAAGTATTGATGCAAGTATTGATTACTGTTGTGCTACGTATTGGAAAACTCAACCTCATCCTTTCGCCGACGTTTTTCCATCTCACTGTAATTAGGTGCCCAAGCGGATACTCTTCCCACTGAGGAGGCGAGGGCGGGTTTTCACCATGTCCTGTGGGTCTAGCCCAGGGCTGGTGGGCAAGGCAGGAGGAGGAAGGCCCCACTGCCTTAGTGAGCAGAGGGACAGCACTGCCAGGACAAGCTGTGGCTGGCGGTGGCAGCAGGGCCACCAGCAGAGCCCACACCTGAGGGCTGCAGCTGCTCGCTTGTGTTTAGGGGCTCTGTTTGAAGAACACAGTGAGTGGCTGGGACTGGGAAGGCCTCAAAGAGGATGTTTCTAAAGGAGAAGATGTGGTCTGCAGGCACGTTTTGAAAACACCTTAATGCTTTTACATTTTGGAAGCTGTTCATGTGCAGGATGCAAAGTAGAGCCAAAGAGTCCTACAAATACCAGAACTCCAAAACCAGAGAAGAACAAAATGATTCTTCCCACTCTGTGGTTTGATCTATGTCCTTTTCAGATTTTGCTCTGAAGCACAAGGGCAATACAGGTCTTACAGCAGAGACACATTTTCAGTAGAAACTGAGTAGTTTCAGTTAAAATGACATACAAATACAAAGGTTTCATGTCTATAAGGCAAAGTTAGAAGCAAATGTATTTTCAGTAGAAATAGCTGAGGGAACTTGTGAGCAGAAGTAGATTTTCCAGTGAGACTGCTGTCAAGGGACACCTGAGTTGGAGGTGAATTTGCCTGGGTCACTCCGAAAGCATAACAACAATCTGCCCTGTGCTTCTGACCTGGGGCCACTGATAATCTCTGGGCTTTTTGAGATAAGTCGTGGGGCTGTGTCCCAATGCCATTCACTGGTGTAGGGTGCATTGCCTCAGAAACAGGAAGGGAATAATAGGTCAGACGAGGACTGTCAGATGTTATTCACAAAGAGAGAAAACACAACTTAAATAGAACAGGTTTTCGTAACATCACGTAAGCTAAAGCACCACTTTCTGTCAATAAAGTCATCCCTGAGTAATTGCTGGCACCGAGGGAGCCAGCCCAAACATTTTACAGTTTATCAGCCTCTCTGTAGGGTGAATATTTGCACATGGTAGAGCTTTTTTCTTCCCTTTTTTTTTTAACCTTTCCCGAAATCAACTGAGAAGTGCATGATTTCTCACTGAAAACGTCACCAGTTTCTGCAACTCTGCCAGAATCAATAGATTCCAGCAACGCCTTTGATGTGGAGATGTGTTAGTGAAGCAAACTCACCGCAGTCTGCTTTCAATGCTTTCGGTGTGTGCGCTCTCACAGGAGAAAAGTGGAGAGAGGGAGATGAAACAAGAACACAAAATGCATTTTACATGACACCTTATCCCACCCAGAAGCAGAGAAGCACTTAAAGCTCACAGTTCCTCTCTGGATGGTGCTCCTGTCAACAGCTTAAAGCAACATTGCCTAAAGTGGCATTTATCTTTGGGGCTCTCTATCAGATTCCTTTCTGATTTTGCTAACAAGCGCGCTCCTCGCTGTTTATGCCATACATGGTTAAAGAGGATCTTTGTTGCTTCTCCACAGGTTACAGCAAGGTCAGGACTGAGCACTGTACATCCTTTTGTGTCCTAAATATTGGGCACTTAATCCCAAAGGCTCTGTCCAGGAGGTGGAAATGCACCTACAAGGATACCTTCTCTCCAGTCTGCCTGTAACGTCACCCCTGAGCACAGAACCCAGCAGCCACACGGGATGTGAGGCAGAAATGAGCCAGTTTCTCCCTGCTGTTTAGGTTCAAAGCTTGGTGAGAAGGATTTTCCCTTGTGCTGACTTATCCTAGGGAGCTCTGAGACAGGCTAAACAACCAGACCCTGGAGTGACCAGGGTGGTGGTCCCAGCTCTGGCCAGGGGCCACACACGGTGCCGTTGTCAACTCGCAGCCCTGCTCAAGTTCCCCAAGGTGTGCAGGCTTGTCTTGTTCGCTGGACATTTTGAGAGCAATCCCACAGTCCTTACCCATGATCAATTTGCAGTCCATTTAAAGGGGAAGGCAAATCTCTGCTGCTTTAGGCTTCTCACTTGGTGAGTGTTGGGTTACCTAAGGTGGCAGAGGGAGATGTTGTGATTTCGGTGCTCAACAGCTGCTTCACTCCAGCCCATCAGACAAAAATCAGGGCCTTGGTGAGCACCATCAACCACTTCATTACTGGTGTTTGCCCCAGGTTGGTCCAAGCCCTGTCCAGCCTGGCCTCAAACACTTTAAGGGATGGGGCATCCACAAATTCTCTGGGCAGCCTCTGCCAGGGCCTCACCATCCTCACAGTAAAAATTTCTTCCCAGTATCTCATCTAACACTACTCTCCTTCAGCTTAATGTCATTTCCCCTTGGTCCTGTGGCTACAAGCCCTTTCAAACAGTCCCTCTCCAATTCTTTTGTAGGCCCTTTAGGCACTGTAAGTCTGCAATTAGGGCACCTCAAAGCCTTCTTTTTCCCGGCTAAACAACTCCATCTCTCTGCCTTTCCTCATAGGAAAAGTGCTCCATCCCTCTCATCACCTTCATGTTCCTCCTCTGGGCTCACTCCCAACAGGTCATTGTTCTTCTTGTGCTGAGGACTCCAGAGCTGGATGCAGGTGGGGTCTCCTGAGAGTAGAGGGGCAGAAATTAGAGTTATGATCCTCCAGTTGAGGAGACAGAGGAATGACCCATGTTTACAAAAGACCTGAAGACAGAAATTAAGATAAAATAAAAGCACCACATAAGGTCAAAAGCCTGCTCGTTCCTCACCTCTCAGAGCTTCTCCACCTCCTTGAGGGACCATGAGAGCTTGATTGATTCCTCCAGCTGCAGGCAAGGAGGTGACCAAGGAAAATTATAAATACCCCTGACTCCAGCCAGTGAGAAGTCATGGTTTGCACCTCACAAAGCTCAGGAGACTGACAAACAGAGGCTCCTTTGCTGTTTGTGGCACACAATCAGCTGTTTGAGAGAAGAAACACATCTGCAGGAGTCTGTCATCAAAGTCATACCTAAATTTTTGGAGATTCCTAGCAGTAGAATCCCTTGTGTTCCACAGCTGTCTGAGTGAGGCTGAGTGCAAACTCACACCCCTCTATTCCATACAGATGCCCATAAATCTGATAGAGGAGGCAAAATTAATGCCAGGCTAACTGAATTAACTTTAATTAAGTCACTTCTTATTTTCACCTGTGCACCCAGGAGAAAAATCAAGACCTGTATTATTTATTTCATCATGTCATGGTTTTGTAACACTGGAGAAGATTAATAGGCAGTAAAGCGGGGACAAATGCCTGTGAACAACTTCATGGATGAATGGTTACGTTCTGGGCTGGTTAGAGTGGTGAAAGTCAAGAGACGCAGCATTGCCATTGGTGGCACAGCTCCAGTGCTGATCTGACACACATTTTATCTTCACTCCATGGCAAGAAAGAGCATTAAGTGGCAGAAGCCATTGGCCAAACAGCAAATGAGCTCAGACATCCCTGCTCCATGCCCATTTGCAGAGGATAACATTTCTAACAACTCCAGTTATTCACTCCTGTGCAGTAGGCTCCAAAATAGAATAGAATCACAGAATTATTAAGGTTGGAAAGGACCTCCAAGATCATCAGAGTCCAACTTTTGATCAATCACTACCTTTTCAACTGAACCATAGCACTGAGTGCCACATCCAGTCGTTTCTTGCACACTTCCAGGATAAATCTTGTAAGACCCATTGAAACCCGTCAGTGGGCAGTTAACAGGCACTAACAAAATGGGATGACTTATTTTGCGTTTAGCAGTTAGGATAGCTATCAATCCACTCACGTCTTGGGGAGGAATAGCAGCCTTTCTGCCATGTGAGCCATCTCACAGGAGTTTTCTCAGCCCTTTGAAATATGTCTGTGCACACTGGTGGGTGTTTAATTGTGCGGAGCGGGACGCACTGTGAGACACGTCTTCACTGAACACGGGGTCACTTCTGAAGGGGCTGCATCTTTTTAATCTTTCCCTGACCACAGCAAACATTTTAGGGCTGTGAGAACTTCCTTTGCTGACTCGTGTGCCTGGTAAGGACAGACTTCTGAAATAACAACTGCAGGGGAGAATGACCCCCGCCAACAGCCTTATCCCACCAACACTCCTTCCTCCTGCCCCACTGGGGCACTTTTTGGTGACTGATTTTGCTACTTCACCCTCCGGAAAAGCCAAGGCAGCGTTTGCTGCAAAGCCCTGTGGGTGCACTAGTGTGTGAGCACAGCTAAAGGGGCTTTTTTCTGGTGGGAACTTCGAGTAGGATGGGTGCAAAAGCTGCTCGTCCACGTGTAGCTCGGGGCTTGTCAGAAGGCGAGCGGTGGGAATCAGTAAACAGAACAGGGGGGTGAATGCACGTGTCCATGCTCCCTGGAAATCCCCTGGCTCGCAGGACAGCCTGCCTAGGGAAGAGTTAAAAGCAGAGCTCTGGAAAGTTTGGCCAGATGACTTCCTGATGGAGTTTATACAAGTATAGTGTGCGCAAGGACGTATGTGCCTACGTGCCACTTCTCCCGGAGCAGCCTGAGCCGAGCAGAGGGAGGAAAAAATTATAAAAACATCACAGATGGGTGCAGGCTGAAAACAACCATCTGATGAATGTGCAGGGTCATCACACTCCTCTCATTACAAACCCTCCAGACAAAGCCGTGATGCCTCCTCTGCTACAAAGCCCCCTTGCCACAGAACAAGAGGGCAGGGGCGAGGCAGGGCAGGGAAGAGACAAAAGAGGACATGAGCACGAGGAATTCACAGTATCCCAAACCAGCTGCCACTCGTTCAGCTCCCAGGACATTCCCAGCAGCCAGGGAAATAATGCAGTCATCTGCAGTCACTGGAATGCCAGGGTGATGCAGGGGTGATGCAGAGCTGATGCCAGGGAGATTCCAGGGAGGCACTGGCACGATGCTGGGGTGATGGCTGCAGGCAGGAGGTGTGATGGAATGCAGCTCCATACATACACACGTGGTGGTCTCATAAAACCCAGCCTAGACAGAGGTATCAGTAAAACACTGACACGAGCTTGCTAGCATGGATTGTACAAACCTGGGCAGGACTTTGGTGCTCAAACTCTCCCCTGTCCCTGTGCTCTCCACATGGAAAACCCTCAGGGTTACCTTAATACACTCACATGCACGTCCTGCTGTGGGGCTGTGACAGCCAGAGCTGCTAATCCTGAGGGGAATGGGCTTGCTTAGGTGCAGGAGCTTGATTCTCACTGCCACGGGTCCTTCCAGGGGAGGATTTGCAAAGATGGCTAACAAGGGCTTGTGCTGCTGTGTGCTGAGTGGGACCTCTCTCTGTCCTCCCAAAAGAGAGGAGTGGAGACAAATCAAGCATCATACAGAGCGGCCTGTGTGATCTTCTGTGGGCAGATCAGTAAGAAGGCAAACTCCTTATTACTCTCATTTAGCAGTAAATCAACCTTCCTCTCAATTACAGAGCACATTTGCCTCCTCCTGCTCCTTCAGAGCAGGGTGAGAGGGCACCATGCACGAAAGGATTAAGCAGCAGCCCCTTTAGGGATGCTTAGTCAGTGAACCCGTGCTTCTCATTACATGCTTCCAACCTGCTGTCATTTGATAATCTTGTGGAAGGGCTTGCAGGTTTGTGCTGCCTCAGAAATTTCTGCTTGTTCACTGCAGCTGCACTCGGAGGGGATTCTCTGAGCACAGCAAGACCACGGCTAATTGCACCGGGAGGTCAGGAGGAAGGTCTGCTGGGCTGCTCCCGTTACAAACCCCACCTGCATTCTCAGAGCCCAGCCAGGTTGCTCACGGAGCCATCGTTAGCACTGAAAAGCAAAAAGCTGCACACAGAATTTGCGCGAGGTAAAGCAGCGATACATTAAAAAAACAAGAAAACTTTCTTCCCAATAGCTGAGCTGACTTCAGAAAGCAAGTCTTGTAAATATTAGAAATTGGCCGTATATATAAAATGAGCATTTTATTCACTGATTTCTTTTAGGGAAAAATACTTACACTGAATACTATCATTTGACCACACAGATTCCAAAAGTCATGTTGTTTTATTTAGCTGCCCCCTTTTTATTTTATTTTTTATCAAGTCCAAAAACTTACCTTTGACTGGAGCAACAACAGATCCTAGATTCTTGAGTGCAGTTCTCTGGAAGGCAGTTTTGACTTTTGACTTACTCTGTTGATTTTCTGGGTATTCTTATCTTTACATTTCTATCAAAGATCTCTGTCATTCCCATCTTATTTCTATAATGCCCAAATCAAAAGAAACCTGTTATGACCCACAAGGCAGGTAGGGCAATTAGGAGGAAGATATGTCACATTTTTGCTGCCTTCCAAAGGGACCCTACAGATAAAGGGATAGTTTTGACAAGGGCATGGGGGAATGGCTTCAAACTGAGACTATGTTTAGATTCAATATTGGGAAGAAATTCTTCCCTGTGAGGGTGGTGAGGGCCTGGCACAGGTTGCCCTGGAAGTTGTAGCTGCCCCATCCCTGGAAGTGTCCACGGCCAGGTTGGATGGGGCTCTGAGCACCCTGGGATAGTGGAAGGTGTCTCTGCCCATGGCAGGGGGTTGGAACTGGATGATCTTTAAGGTCCCTTCCAACCCAACCATCCTGTGATTCTGTGATTCTTCTCTGCTTCTTTGCACTGGTAGCAAGAAGCCTGATGAAGATGAGGTCAGGGAGTTGAGTTTTGCAGTGGCAGATTCAGAGCTTTATTTTCTACCTCTTTGCATTTCACCCTCTCTACATATTAGCATGGGCTCAAGCCTGGATGAGTAGCATCAGGATGAAGCAAGATAGTGGAAAAGAAGTGATTTCATCTCCATGCAAGCATTTCACACTGGATTGTCTCCCACTTGAGCTGACGTGTTAAACAGAGCTGTTTACCAGCCTGCGGTAAACTCAACTTACACTGGGTACACAGCCTGCCTTGCTCTGCAGCCAGGAGTGTCCCTGCTCCTGGGTGGCTGCCTGAATCACAGAATTATTAAGGCTGAGAGCACAGAGCAGAGTTCAGGCTCCTTACCTGAATGACAGATGTCTGATGCCAGCCACTACAGAAGTGCCCCTGTTTGGGGGAAAGGACAGGCAGCATGAAACCGTGTGGGGATTCATACCAGATTTATTCCAAAACCAAAGAGTCAAACCCTCCTTTCCTGAGAAACAAGCTCCCTTCTCAAAAAAAAGAAGAGTAATTTAAGGTCAAATACTTTCACCCTAAGCAACATTAAGTGAAGAATGGCAAAATTTGGTTGGCATCCTGTGTGGTTTACCAGCAGGGCCTGGATTTGGATTTGGGGGAGGACTGCAACGTCACAACACTCCCTGGAAGCTGAGTGACATCAGGTCACACTACGTGGGAGAATGCCACACAGAAAAGGTCATTCCCTGGGCTCCAACCCAGCCTGTCCCACTTGGAAAGAGGGTTCCATACTGAGCAGTGGCTTGTTCTGGAAAATGCCTCCTCAGGCTCAGCTTCTGTCACCCAACAGCAGCTGATGCCAGGCAGGGAAGCTCCGGGCATGCACAGGTGGTAGGCAAAACCAGACACGTCTAAAGGAAGGGGTCATTTCTTAGAAAGAGAAGAGGAACAGGTCACTCTGGGGCTGGCCAGCCAGTACAGGGTGTTCCACAAACACATGGACTGAAGTGGCTGCTGAGAGTTGACCAGAAACGAGCTCGACCCTCTTAGCACAGCCATAGCCCCCCTTGCAGGACAACTACTCCCTCTCCTTCTTCTTTTTGGAGTATTTCCTGAGCTGCTGCGAACTAAACACGGGTCCTATGGGGCTGGCAGATGCCACCACTGTCTGGCATTGCCCCCATGGATGTAACCTGTCATATCTGGTCCTCCCACCCAGTACAAATTGCATGTAGTAAAGCAGGTGCCAGCTCTCCATGAGACAGCTCCTTGTCCCTCGCCCATCCACAATCCCCTTTGCAGCAATAGCAGTGAGGATGGTGTCTGCCCAGCCCCACAAAGCCCTGTGCCAGTGTTGTCCCCAAAGTGTGGCAGTGGGGCCTGTGCCAGCCTTGCCAACCCAGAACGGTCTCACACAGCCTTGAAGTGAAAACCAACCTCCTTAGCAGGAACTGCACTGGATTTTGCAGGAGATACCCAGGAACCCTCTGGCACCCGCAGCCACTGGAGCGGAGCTGGTGCTCCCTGGTGCTGCTGCACTGTGTCTTGCTCTACCAGCCATCCAACCACTGGTACCCAGAAGAGTTTTTTTCCAGTCTCAGAGGGATTCTGCCCTGCCTAATTTGTTATTTTTGTGCCACCACAGTCTTGCTGAGGGATTGCATCCAAGCTAGGCTCTGGCTTATCTCCACTTAGTGAAATGCCTACCAGTTTGGACACTTATACACCTGATGGTCTCGCTGTTGTGGCAGGTTGAAAAGGGAAGCACATCCTGAATTCCCCAAGGTTTGGTGGCATAACTGAGCTCGTGTGGCCAGCAGTGATGTCTGGTACATCCAAGGAGTGGTGTGGTTCAGTGCTCGAGCTGTAACCTTCAAAGCCTGGCTTAGGGCAGGTATAGGAAATGCAGCCACCAAGCCTCCGGCACTGCCCGTCTTTAAAAATGCCCCTGACTTGCTCCCCACACAAAGTGCAAGGCAGGCATTGCACCTGTTAGTGAGGCAGAGAGGGAGGGCACTTCAGCTTCTCACAAGGACACATTTCTGACCCATTTGGCACCCACAAAAAGGGTGATGTCCTCTCAGGGTACCAGGCTCTGTGACCAACCCATCAAGAAGACACATTGTCGAGTGCTGGGACCCTAAAATGAGGTATCAGCTCTGTCTGGGCCATGCAGTCTAGCACCTGCTTTCACACACAAGCACCTTCCACGTCCCCTTCCATCCCTGCTGGCCAGCACAGCACCTTCATACCAGCATCATAAATACACCTGTCTTCCTTCCCCATACAGACATTCAGTATGGGATACCTGGCTCAGTGCTCAGGCTGCTCGAGCTGGGCTGCAGGCCCTGCCTCTGCTGACTTCAATGGCAGCTTTGCCTTTGATTTCAATGGGGAGTTAATTTTGCCCTACATGGTGATAATTTGCTGCTTGGCTGCAACCTTGCAGAACATCAGGCAGAGCCCACCTCCATTCTCATCCCCATCCTGCTCTGACAAGCAGTTGTTCTCATGCCTCAGTTTCCCCCTCTGTATCTCAAAGGAAAGCCAAGTTGAAAATGCATCTTCCTCTCCCTTCTGAAGTTCTTTGATATAGAGATCTAAAATACAACACAAGAGCCAGCACTGACCTTCACTTTCCTTTACCGTGTCAGACCCATTTAGCGGCTATTTATGGCAACCTGGTCATTAGCACTACAAGAACAAATTCAGCACAAAGAAAGCTTTAAACCACAGAATTTGGGGTGTGCCAGGCTGTCAGAACACCATTGTACACTACTTTCCTCCTAGCCCTATCAAAAGACAAAAGCTGCATTTGATGATTGAAGACACAGAAACCAGAATAGCAACAGGAGCTCCTCCTCCGCATTTCCTAAACCCCACATTCCTCCTTTCCTCTGCCCTGCCGGGTCCCCTTGGACCTCTCCACAAGGGGATCAGAGCAGGACTTCTCCCCCAGCTTTCTGTTCACCTCTTGCAGCCCCTCAAGCCAGACCTGGGCTAAGCTACTCCAGCAGTGTCAGAAGAGCTTCTGGCATGCACATTTTTCTGCTGCTTTGTTTTCAGACAAACAAGGGAGCAGGCAGATGATGTGAGATGTGGACAGCCTCTTTGTCAGGCAGGGAGCTGCTGCCACTTGCTGGCATCCCACTATGTACAAGTGAAAAGGGTTTTCCTTCTGCGTTTCTTCCCATCGAAGATTTCAAGGGTGAAAACTCGTTGGGAGGAGGCGATGCACCTCCTCCTGAGCCAGGAGGGATCTTTCATTTATGGTTTCAGGTCCTCTCATAGCTCTCTTAGCACCCATGGGCCTTACTATTGCACATTTTGTTTTTTCTCTCTGTGTCTCTTCCTGCAGCAGAGCTGCTCAGTCCTGACTGTAGAGCCAGGGGAAGACCAGATGCCTTTGCCTCGCTGGAACTCATGGACAGTGAGAACACCTCAGTTAACCAGACCTTTCATGACTTTCCCTCTGGGCTAAAATCAGGCTGGAATGGGATATTCGTGTTCAGATGTGGACAACAGTGAGATAGCCTCAGAGAGAAAAAGAACCTAAGAATCCTATTGTGAAAACATGACATCCTCATGTGCTTAGTTTCAATGAAAACAATTGTGAGAGCAGCTTGGTATTCCTTGAAAACATGCACAGACACCCACTAATGTATGTAATAATAGTCACTACCTCATTTCTTGTCTTCCATTCCATTCCAAATCAAAATGCCCATCTGGCCTACGCTGCCAGCAAATAGCAAACCATCTTCAGTCTTGATCAGTCCTGGGGATGCACCCACGACACTGTGTAAGACATGGGTTTAGTAATATTTTCCAGCTTGGATGTGATGGAAGTGGATACCCACACCTTCCTCAAAGAGGCAGTGTGCTGAGCATGTAGATGCAGCAACGAGGGAAATATAAAGCTGCAGAATGAGACCAGATCTTACAAACTGAGCACCTTATGAGGTGTCACACCCTGTGGATGCTTGGAGGATGCTGTGCAGCCCAAAAGGATCTCTTTTGCCCCCCATATTTCCTGGAACTTAGAGGCTTAGAGATGTTTTATGGTTGACATAGATACGCTGTAAGGAGTGGATTCATTCCTCCCAGGAAGTGCCCCACACAATGACTGGGGAGCACCTTGTGCCCAGGAGGTGAAACTGTGCTGTGGATCACGTAAACGCAAGGCAATGCCACCCTGAGAAAGCTCTGTTTGTTTGTTGACTGTCAGTTTAGGTGGAGATCACATAAAGCTTAATTAATGCAGTCCAGTTATGCTTTCGAGGTTAAATTCTTAACACGCAGATAAAAATTATTACTGGAAGTCACAGACTAACTCCAGCAGAAGCCAAGGGAAGAGGGAGCATTTTAACCACTGGCTCAAAGAGGGCTTTTTTTACAAAACAAACCTTATTAGTGAGTTGCTGCCAGCTCCATGCTCACAGCCTCCATTGCTTGGCAGATCAGTATCACCCTGGGAAAAGCCCCAGAAGCAATCTCTCAAACATGCCCTTTTATGGCCCCAGATATCTATTTTCTACATTCATTTGCAAATATCCTGCAACATGTAGTCAGAAGGAGATCAGATGGATGGACTCAATGATCCTAGAGGCCTTTTCCCACCCAAATGATGCTACAATACTATGATTCTATATTGGAGCTGGCCCTTTATAATCGGGAAAATGCCAACTCATTTACGTGAATGTTCATGGAATAACAGTGAATTTGTGAACATCTTACCAGAAACCATCAGGGTCACAGTCATCTATAAATAGGTATCAGCAGCAACCTCATTCTCACCAGAAAAACTCACCAAAACCTGTATATCTTCCAAGCAGATTCTGGTCAAACAAGTTAATGCATCACAATTCATGCTTCTTGTCTTCCACAATATTTACAAACACAGTGCCATCCTCTGGGTCACAGCAAATAATTCCCCTTCCTATTCTACTGATCAATAGAATTCCCAATGAAACCAGAATCCAGTTCTTTCCAAAGACTTTCTAGGAGTCAAATTCCTGCCTAGTTTTACCACTACAGCTGCCAAAACTCTTGGACGGTCAAGCAGCAGCCAAATGGAAAAGAAATGGACTGAAACAGGGATGGTGGCTGAGGGAGAGAATAATTCTCAGCAGGAGGGGTCACCACCTCAAGCTCCTCAAAACACCTCTAGAAACAGGACTAAATAACAAAAAAAAGTACTTTGAAGTTTGAAAACACCTCAAGTTTATGAACCAAAGTAGCAACACGAGGGAGAAGAAGGGAGGTGGAGTAACCGAAGGCAGAAGGAGTTTGTTTAGCCCTTTCCCAAATGAAAGCAAAGCCCAGAACCCAGGGCTGAGAACAGCGAGGCAAAAGGCATCAGAAAGGAGGTGAGCAAGAGGAGAGGCTGTGGCCAGCTGATATCCAGAGCTACGGCCACAACGTCAATGGGAGCAAGGCCAAAATGACATTGAATCTGCAGAAGCATCATCGAAATAGCAGGCCCCTGACTGAAACGCCACGAGTCTGAGGCTCAGCTCCAGGCCAGCTACTGCAGCCGAGTCAGGCGCTTCCCAGGGGACGTGTTCCAGCTCATCCAGCTGACCTGACTTTGGCTCTGTCCCCGGCTATCGCGCCCAGCGCCGTGTCCAAGCATCCAGCGGGGCTGCAGTGCCTTTCAGTGGGACAAGGGAACCACTGGGAGAGCAGATCTGGTGCAGGGTGAGCCAGAGCCATGGGTTAGGACCTGACAAACTGCCCCTGTTCTAACCTGGCTGCATTTGTCGATGAGGAACTGAGTGTGTCCCTCCAGGCAGTGAGGAGGGGTGTCCCAAGGAGAGAGAATGGCTGAGAAGAG
This sequence comes from Oreocharis arfaki, assembly GCA_013398015.1. NCBI lineage: Eukaryota > Metazoa > Chordata > Aves > Passeriformes > Paramythiidae > Oreocharis > Oreocharis arfaki. The sequence goes on from VZRR01013723.1 coordinate 36,258, forward strand.
GAAGGCATTCCAAAGAACCCAAGGAGTCTGTCTGTGCTGTCTGTGCAGCTGGCCAAGGGAGCAGAAATGGTGAATGGGAAGATAAAATGATCAGTTAAAACATTTGTATTACACATGGAGGAGAAGATATGGAAGGGGAGATAAGTTACAGCATGCTAAGATTGCAAATAGTCATTTCCATTTTTGCTCTGTGACACACATAACACCCTTCTGCATGTTTTCCTACATAAACAAAGAACTTTGCACCCCTCCCCCCGACTTTAATAACTTTTGAACTTATTGGCCAATTTTGACTAAATTTATTAGGAGGCAATGATATCAAAGATATCATTCCTGTAAGAGTTTCTCAGGCCACACAAAGAAGAGAATTTTTCCTATTTGAGAGACCAGTTTTCTAAGCAACAGAGAATCCATGGGTGCACAAAACCCTGCAGGGGTGAGGAAGAAAGAGGACGAGTGAAGTGTCCAAACACCAGCAACAGCTCTGGCCAAGCTCTCTTAGTTGAGGCCAATCAAGCACTAGACACAGTATGGTGCTGGTAATTCTTTGGAAGACATTCTACTTGCAGGGGCAAAAAACAAGCTCCCTTTTCCTTGCATGTGCATCACAGATTTCGAGTTATGCCCTCAGGCTGGGTTTGTTCTTGTGCTAAAGTTGGGTGAGCACCCCTAACCACCCACCCCTCCCGTCCTCTCTCTTCCTCACCCCTGCACAGGCTTGTGCACCCACGGATTCTCTGTTCTTGGAAAATGGTGACTTTATACTGGTCTCTCAAATTGGATAAATTCTCTTCTTTGCCTGGCCAGGGTGAATATGGGAATGAAACTGTCTTTGATATCCTTGTTCCTCACTGCCTTCTCTTTCTCCCTGGAGGCAGAGCCCTCTCCTGCCTGCAAAGCACAAGTGACTGGGAGGCCATTTGGCACGGCTGCTCTCCTGCTTTTTGGCTGAACTTAGGCACTGCTAGAAACCAACCTGCGTAAACCACCGGGATAGGAATGGAAAGCGTAACGGAATGGTCATACTCCTGGTAGGAGGCCAAATGCTAACAGTGCAGAATCCTGTAAGGGTTTGTTAACCTACTAAAATAACGTAACTCTTGCCCCACCAGCACATTCATACGTGGCTTCTGCCACGACAGGTCAGTAAAGATTTATTTACCAGGCCTGCGGCACAAAATGCTGGCTGGACACCCTGCTGGGAATCTGCAGAAAAATGCAGTAAACAGCAACAAACTCTTTGGTGCTTCTCCTTTCGCTGAAAGCAAAGCCTCCAGTGGTGGCTATAAATCTTTTGCTGCCACTTGCAGAGGGCATTTACTAATTACAGCATCAGCACGTCTTGTGCCAGTTGTAGGTCATCGGGATAGCCTAGAAAAGGAGCAGAAATAGTTTTGCAACGAAGGCAGGCTCAAAGAAAGAATGTCTCAGCGCTGATCTCTCCACTGCTCTGGCAGCAGCACTAGGAAACTAAGGATCACAATGCAGAGAACAAGGATGTTAATTCTGCCTAAATAACAGACCGCGTTTCCTCTACCCGGCTGTTCTGGGGAGCTAATTACACAGATTCCCAAATCAAAGAAATATAAAACAGTCTGCAAACGATTGCAATGTTGATGTGTTGGCAGTCCAAACCATGACATATGGTCCTTCAGTTTGCCATCCTAGAGAACGGGCTCACGAGCAACCCCCGGTACGCAAAATTATGCCGTAAATAACAGAAAGAGGCTGACTTTAGAAACGAGCTTGAGGTGACCTCCCTCCTTCGCCCCACGAGAGACAGTCAGTGTTTCACGGAGCTGCTGCCAGCCTGGTCACAGGTCCCCAAATGTACCTTCCTTGAGGGGGAAGGAAGGTGAATCATATCCAGGCAGGATCCCGGCTCAGTCAAAACCCACACACAAACTTTGCACTCAGGTCGCAAAGCCGAGATTTCGGCACCAACACCGGCTGGACCTGGGTGTGCCACCAGCCCTGCTCCAGGACCGCTCCACAGCCGTGTGCCAGCCCCTGAGCCACTCACCAGCAGGACCCGGACCTTGAGGTTCATCACTGGACCCCCACCACGGACCTCTTGGAGTGAGGGACACCTGCACACACCAGGAGGGGAGAGGGGCGAGACACGAGCACTCCGAGGGCTTTCGAGCACCCCGAGGGCTTTCACGCGCCCTCACCCCCAGCAGCTGGTGCAGCTTCGTCACTCCACAGCCAAGGAGGTGAGCATTGCTCCTGGTGCCACAGGGCTGCCCAAAAGGGAGACCCTGCTCTCTCCTCCTCCTCCTTCATGCTGCCCTTGTGTCAGAGACTGGAAAGACTGATGCTTCGAGACGTTTTGGGGTTCAAGTGTGTGGGGCAGGGGCAGGTGGGGCCTTGCCCTGGTGGGGCAGTGCCCTGCTCTGCACACCCCACCCCTCTGGAGCCTGTATCCCAGCCCTGCAGCGGTGCCAGTCATGGGCACAGAGGAGGCAATGCTCCACACCCGCCCCTGGAGCCCCTGACCCAGCTCCTGAGTAGCCAAATGACTGGAATCCCCACCTGGGAGATGGGCCCATGAAGGCCAAGGGGTATTTAAGGCTGAACACGAGGCCATCACGTTTATCTAGACCCTACCTCTCCTTGGAGTCTCTATCGTCGCTGGAACCCACGAGTTGGTAGCTATATGTGTGCTTTTCCGTAACTTTTCTGTCTCTCTCTCTTTCTCCTTCTTCTTCTAATTCCCTCTTCTCAGAATATTTTGAGTAACTTAAAATCAAACGGGCTTAAAGGCTGCTAAGTTGAATGCTGTGAGAAGTGTTTTATGTTGATTGAATGTTGTGCTAAACCTTTTGCCAAACTTTCGTTGATTTTCTAAAGTTTGTCGGTAAAGTCTTTTGTGCTGTTTTGACCTCTTGAGAATATCCCATTGGTATTTCTCCTGTGCATCCAACTCAGAGCACACGAACCACTGTAAGCCCTTTTAAAAGGCTCATCAAGCTGGTTGATTGGGGCCTTACACCTTGCCTGAGCATTCCCTCCTCCTCCTCCACTCCAGCAGTGCCTCACTTCCTACCTTTGCCACCTGACCCAGTGTCACCACCCCACCTCGGCCCCTGCTCAGCCCCCCAGGTCACTCTCTATCCCCCGTGGACACCCCAGCACTAGTCCAGCAGACCCCCTGAGCACCAGACCAGTGCTCCTCCCTGGCAAGCAGAGAACTGATTTTCCCTGTGCAAAGGCTAAGGACAGGGCTGATTTATTTTCTCCTTGCCCTCAGGGATACAAGGTTCAGCTGCACAGAGCAGCATCCCTGCATTGAGTGGCTCAGGGCATTGAGATCAAGATTCTGGCCCGAAGACAGGTAACCCTGGCTCCCCTGCCTGCATCCTCAATCCACTCTCTTTCTGCCCCTCAGCACTGCAGGGCAGGAGGAACGGGCGAGGAGGAGTGTGACCTGCACCACTCCTCCCTTAGGGTCATTGTTTTGAGCTTGTAGCTCAGAATGGATAATTTTTATTTGCTCAGCATCAGCTCTGGACACTGTGGACTTCATTAGTCCAGAAAAGGCTAAATAGGCACTGTACCTTTGCACTTGTCTGCCTTACTGCACACCAAAATCCCAAATTCTGGTGTGCCGAGGGGCTGTTGGTTGCCTTGCTCTCATCCTGCGTGTGTTTGGCCTTTGAATGGGCAAATGTAACTCTGGTAAGGGCGTAGAGGAAAGCTCAGAGAGGCCACAGGAGCATTGTGCCTCTTCGGATGGAGACAGCAGATAAACAGGATCAAGGAATTTTGCCTAGTTCAACCTGCCAATTTCTGTGCAGAGGAAATGTAGGCAGTGCCTGCAGCCCTGATTCAGAGGAGAAGCCTTTGAAATGCCTGCCAGGCAAAACGTGTTAAGATACATGCTGCTTTTCCTCTGCAGCAGGGCGCAGTGCAGGGAACAGCCCTCCCTCTGTGGAGCCCACCCTGTGCCAGGCACAGTCTGTGGTGCTTAGACAGATTTCAAGAGCCCTGGGAACCAAGCAAAGCAGTCCTGATTCTGAGTCACAGGCTGGTGCTGGTGCTGGGATTCAAACAGGGAGATCCCCTGCAAGATGTTCTGTTCTGGACCAGACTGAAAAATTTCACTAGGAATTGCTTTCCCAGGAAGACCTTAATTTTTTTCACCTCTTTTTTGTTGTTGTTGTTGTTGAAAGGTGCTGGAAACTAAAATATTTGAAATGGGGATGGTTGTATTTGGGGTTTTCTTTAGAAGTAGGGGTTGGATTTGGGGTTATGTCTAGAGAAAGTGTTTGGATTTTCAGGTGAAACTGGCTTGTTCTGGCACCTGGTCTCAGAGCAGCAGGTATATTCTGCAGGGGTTTGGGCTATGCCCTGTGGGAATGCAGTGTTAGAGGGGCCACCCTGACATCACATAACTCTGGCCTCAACAGCTGTGTCCCCCAGGAGAGGAGGAGAGGATGCACAACTCACCACTGCTCTGGGACAAGAGGAGCTGCCAGTGTCTGTCCCCAAAACCAGAGCCCTTCATATCCTCTCCTCGCTCCTGGTCATGGCACCAAAGGATGAGCACTGATTTTTGTGAGCTCTCTGTAAGCCAGCATACAGTGAAGCCTGTGGGAGCTCTGCTCATTAAACCTAAGGGAAAGATATTGGGAGAAAGGGCAGGAGCACTGTAAAAGTAAGTTACTGCTGTGTGATCAGCTCCAGGGAGAGCCATCCCAGCCTTGGAGGTGGGCCTCTCACTGGCCTGCCATGTTCTTTTCCATGGGTGGCTCTGCCTTTTTGCCCCTCAGGTTTGGCTGGGGATGCAGCACAGAGCCAGGTTTGGGCACTTCAGTGGAGCTGGGGAGAGAGAGGAGAAGAAAATCAAGGCAGAAACCAGCACAGCCTAAGCATTCCCTGTGGCACAGGGACAACAGCAGCATCCTTCACCCCACTGGGTGAAGTCCCCCACTGGGACTGAGGCAACCAATGCATGGGGTGTGAGGTGTTGGAGATTTCCTGAGTGCCCAGGGTGCTCACAGAGGATTTGGCTGTGTCTGCAAGCAAGGGGAGTGGGGCAGTCCTCGGGCAGGTGCCAGCAATGGAAAGTGAGGCTCGTGTTCCTCAGCGAGAGCTCCAGGCTGGGTAACCTGGTCCCATCTTTGCAAGAAGTCTGCACTCCTGGAGTGTTGTGTTTCTAACCAAGTCCATCTAAAATGAAGAAAAATCTAAGCTTTTCATATTTTTTTTAATTTTATTTTTAGGGTTCGTTTAATTATTTATTTGCAGGTAGTGATTCAGAAAAGTTTTTTCAGAGTTGGTCTGGACAACGTGGTATTTAAACTTCTTCTCCTGCACAAGGGGCACCACTACTGGCAAATTATAAGGAACTGAGTGAGGAGTCATGTCTGGATTCCCTGCATCTAATTGGAATTTTCTCTCTTTCGCATCATATCGTATTTGTTCTGTCCCTCAGGGTACTCCTGTCCTTGAGTGAGGTTTTAGTGGGGCTGTTAAATCCTGTTTGGATGGACTTCCAGACAGCCCAGACAGCTGAAGGCTTGGCTGCACAGAATGCAGGATAGGACTGTTGGGATGTGGAGCAGGCATGGGGAGAAGCTGCTTCTCCAGACAAGGTCTCAGCAGTGTTGTGCAGGTTTCCAGAGCAGCCCACCCCTCCCCTGCTCTGCTGGGCTTGGGGGGCTGAGGGAAATCTGCTTTGTTGGCCCATTCCACAGAGCCCTGCGTCCAACTTCACAGTCCAGCCACTCCAGAGCTGTTGGCTCTGAGGAGCCCGCAAGAGCAATGCCAGATCGGCAAGAGAAGATGTAAGTATGGAAGATTCATCAAAGAAACCTTTTAAAAAATATCAAATATCCCACAGCAGTCCAAAGTAATAGCTCAGCTGCTAAAAAGGTGGAATTAAATAGGTCAGGCTGTAGAGCTGTGCCACTCTGTGCCAGCTAAAGGAACTAACTTCTCATCTGTTAGACTGCTTCATCCTTTGCTGTTCCAAGAATCCATCTCTCTGCTGGTAATGATGTCAAATAAATCTTCACTAAAATGTAAAAATGTTTATGATTATACTTACTGACCCGTTCCTTTATTAAATGAGGACAATAGGATGATGCCTTGATATTTACTAATGGGTTACTCCCATCTAACCTTTTCTTGTTCATCCAGATCATCTGTTTTCATTTCACCATTCAATGGCTGCCAATAAAATTAAGTCAATTAAATTAAAGGTCTATTATGTTCTTTCAAATCAGGCTGAGGCCTTTTTTCTTTCCCCAGTCAATGCTCTGAGATGATTTTTGATAGGGCAGCTGGGAAATCTGGAGCAGATTCTCCTCTGCTGGAAACTGGTTTAGCTTTTCAGAAATCAATAGAGAGGCATCAGCTTACCCCAGCTGAGGGCCTGAGCCCTGATGTGTAGGAATAAACCTCAAGCCTGTCTTTGGGCCAAGATTTAGATCTGGTATCACTCCCTCACACAATCTCAAATCTACTTCTTAGATCTACTTCTTAAATCTCTCTTATCTACTTATCAAAGTGTTAGCAGTTACTTATAACACATATGATGCTCTTACACCATCATCTCTTCCCTATGGAAATACCCCTAGCCCAGTATAAAAATGACCTTTTATATTTAACTTTAAATGTGAGCTGTTGCCAAGAGGCATAAGTGAAATTGATAAAAGACTCTAATGTCATATCATAGAGTCTGCATGAAGCTGTCTGCTTTGGTTTTCTGATATTAAAACAGTTTATAGTGTTTTTTTTCCAGTGTAGATAAAACCTTAACCTCTCATTCAGTGATTATTAAAATAAAAAAAGTCAAACCAAAGAGGAATGTTCTACATCCTAACAAAACCCTAATGATTGCAGATCTTTTCTGCAAAATTCTTACAGGGCTAGTGAAAATGCCAAGCATAAACCAAACCAAGGCACCATCACCTTGCTCAGGTGACAATCCTGAATGCTTTTTTCAACTTCTAAGTGGTGAGCCTCCCTCAATGCTCTGAGCGCTTTGTCAGAAGTCATCTGTGAGCTCTTAACTCATCACCTCAGTGCTGCTACAGTATTTGAAGCCCCAGCCCTCTGTTAGCAATCATCTCAAAGGGCTGGTGCAAAGCAGAAAGTGTTTTGTCTTCCTGCAGACTTGGTGGCAAATTTAGCACAATCCTCACCAAGCCTAGACAAACTCTGCTGTGCAAGGAAGGCAAACAAAGACCTGGAAGAGCTCCTTCACAGAGGTTGAGAGAAGAGGCAATGTTTACCCAAAAACCGTAAAGCAAACTCGGGAATGAAGGCTGAACAGCTCTGTGTGTGTTTCCAAGCGAGAGACTTTGTAAGCAAAGCTTTATTTAACTCTCTGCTGTCACGAATTCAAACAGTGAAATGGCTCCTAACCCTAATTAACTCAAAATGTTTGACATCTTAGGAAAGCTTTGAAGCACAGAAGGGCTTCCTATCAGCCAAACCTACCGTGCAGACCAAAAGTTTCCCTATTCAAATGTCAAAGTCTTTCAGCTTGCATCAGGCATCATATAAACTATGAGCAACCTCACACAAGAGCCAGCAACCTTTTATGGCTCCTAGAGCGCATTTTTCTAGGGTAAAAGCTTTAAAGTGATTCACAGATTTCTAACTGCAAGCAGAAAATCCCAACTTCTTCTCAGACCCAAGGGGTGCGAAAATGAGTACAAGAGATACGGTCACACGGTGAAAAGGCAAAGCAAAAATGTCCCTTGCTTGGTGTTGCAAGAGGGGTAGGATAAGAGAACAAGGTCAGACCTTCCTCTGAGCTGATCTCTCTGCCACTGGGCAGAGGATAGATCAGAGAGAACCCAAAATTTCTACTGCTGCTCAGGCTAGGGACTGCCTAAGGATAGAAAGTTTAACCCACTCTTTCCTCAAAGGATCTTGTCTTTCATTTGTGCTGTTCCAACCCTAAACGGTCCCTGAAACGATGCAAACAAGATCTGGTTGCTCATTGCCTGTTAATGACCCTGCTGCTGCGCAGCTCCATCAGCTCTGTGCAGAGCTCATTCTTGCTGAGCAATCACAGCTCAGCGGCTGGAAACCCAGAGATCATCAATTTCAAGAGCTGCAGAGGTGAGCTTCCTCCCGGGAGATCCACACCCCTCCTTCAGCTGTCAAATTCGTGGAGTTGTGTTGGGGTAAGAGTGATGCAAATGAAGAGAACGCTTACCTGGCAATTTATGTGCTGTGTCAGGAAAACGTTATCACCTCTGACATATCAGGGGGATTCAGTGTTTACTGACACCTTTCCAACAGTGATTTTGATGAAATCCTTGGGTAATGATTACATCAGGAGAGTTACAAAAAAAATTGCAGCGCTTTCCATCTGTGCTGCACATTAGATACCAGTGGTGATGACTTCCAAAGGGTTATCCCTGTGTAGAAGAGAAGCAGGAGAGCTCAAATTTCTGCATTTCATCAGGTGAAGCTGAGAGCCACAGCCAGGAGAGCTTGGTGTTAGTGAGAGAGAAAGGGAAAGGGGTGCTTGTACCTGATGTGCTCACAGAAGGAGCAGGGTTTGACCAACAGAAGCAGCAGGAAAAGGACTTCTCCATCTCCAGACATGCATCACGTCTATAACTCACTGACAATGGTGGTTTTTAACAGGAAGGAGAAGAATAAAAGCAAGAATAAACACTCTGAGCAAGATAATCTGAGTTTGTATACAGCAACCTTTGCAATCCAACTACTTTCTCTTCAAAGAAAGATCTGTCTTTAAATCTTCAGATCAAGGTGCCCCCATGAGAGTTAGTACTCCTTTTGACCAAAACTGAAGTGTTGCTGTGATAAGGATTAGCCTTATCAGCCTGGGGGCTGTGGGAGAAAGTGCACCAGGCTCAGGGTAGGGGAAGGTGCTGGAAGGGTTTGCAAACATCTGGGACATCTGGGCTGCTGAGTCACATGGGCAGAGAGAGCCTGTGCTGCAGGCAATGGCCAGATGGCAAAAGAACACAAGAAAAGCTGTGTCCCATGTGCCTCTCCTACAGGACGTGGGATTTGACAGCGAAATATAGGACATCCGTGTTGAAAGGGGTGGCTGAGGGGCTTGGCACTCACTGATGGGGAAGGGGTGTCCATGGCCAAGAGCAGCAGAGGAGTGTGGTTCCCACGCGGGACCAGGCACCAGCAGTGGGTCCCACCCATGGCAGCTGGGCACCTCTGGGGGACCTGCCCACCCTGCAGGCAGCACCCCATGCTTGCTGAGGAAAGATCCTGCAGGGTATCCCTGGTCTCTCCACTGGGATCTCTTCAGGCCAGAGCTGCCAAAGAGGTCAGAGCTGTGCCTTGGCTGCTCTCCCCAGGCTCAGTCTGGGCCCTGCTGCATCTGGCTCCAAGCGTCTCTGTGTAGGGCAGGGAGCGCTCTCACTGCAAGCTTTCCGCTGGAGGAGCAGAAAATCACCAGCAGCTCTCAGCAGGAAAGAGCAACTGTAAGAAAAGAGAGTGGTGAGATAACAGGTGGATGGTGATGGGCAACAGTGAGAGAGAGGAGCAGTCGTTTGTTAAACTGATTTATCGAGCAGGGATTATTTGCAATACCCATGGTGCAGTGATGGAGCTCTGGCAGGGCTGATGTGCCCGAGCTCAGTTCTGACAGCCTGGGAGTTCCTGTGCCACAGGTCCTCACTTTCCTTCCCTGCCAGGTAGACTGGACACCTGGAGTGCTTTTCTTTCCCCTCCTCCTGTTTGCTAGCAGAGAGTGGCATTTCATTACATGAATCTAGGAGCAAAAGCCACGAGAACAAAAAGCAAATATTGCAAGACTGACAAAATCACAAGAGCTGGCAGCTCTGCCTGGATTTCTCTGTTCAATATTCATTCTAGAAAAATTAGAAGAGACTTAACCATAGTTATAGACATATAACTATGCATAGTTATATGCATAGTTATATGCATATAGCATAGATAGGGACACACGGTGCCTTGTAAAACTCAGGGTAGAGAACAAAATGAAAAGGTAGTGCAGCCCAACTCCCTGCAGACACAGAATTTCAGTGTTGAGAGTCTTGTGGATCCAGTCTCTCTCTGAATGCCTGTGGTTCCTGCTGTGCCCCCACATCCCTGCAGATTTCAGCACAAACAGGTATTCCCTGAGCCTTCTACCAAACTGCAGGGCAAAGAAAGGCCATATGACAAGAGCCTGGATTAAGGCAAAAAGCTGATTAACTCCAGGCAGTCACCAAGTCAGTGTGTCTAGACTGCATCCAGTCAATGCTGCAGACCAGCTTTGATCCCCACTGCTTCTGGCATTCCAGTGGTGAGAAGCATTTTGTGGTGTAAACTTGTCCTTACTTCACTCCCAGTTCTCCGTGGCTCTCCTGGGACTTGTTTAATATAACATGATCATCCCAGTGTCACCACAGTAAGGACCTGTGAGCCACATCCTGTGTTCCTCAGGCACTTGGCACTTTCAGGGCTACAGAAATACCCACCCCAAGGCTGACAAGTCAAACAAAAAGTTAGAGATGCCCTTTCAGACAAATATCATGGTTAGACTTTGAGTCTTCTCTCAGGTCTGAAACTTCAAAGCCAGTCCCCCATGGTTTCAAGGAGAGCAACACAACACTTTGCATTTTCCCTCTCGGCAGCCATTTACTGAAAATGCCAAGACAAGCAACTTTCCAGGGAGTCCCATTTCTGCCTGCTGAAGGACAGCTCTGTTAACCAGCCACCAGTCAGACCAAGCCTCACATCCTGCAGCATCTACCTGGGTCTCCTCTCTTTCACTCCAGTTTGGGTTAGAAAGCATGGGAAGAGGCTTGACTGATGGAAAACTCAGGAAACAAGGTATTTTCAGACTTGATGGTTATGGAAACCTGGTACCTTTGCAGGACAGAAACAAAGCCATTTCTTTTTACAAGAACCAGGAGCAACAGCACCACCAACCCTGGGAAATGGGAGTGAGACCCATCTGACAGAGCTGGGTGAAACACTGCATCAACCAAGACAACCCCAACAAGGTGGTGGGTAAGCAGAACAGCTTTTTCTCTGTCCATACATACACACACATCTGTATGTGCAGATGTACATGTGCCACTGTGTGTATTCAGGTAGATGCATTATTCAGAGAGAGGTTAATTCCAAGCTGATGATGCCCATTAGTGCAAGGCATAACCAGCAGTTTGGAAGCATTCAGAAGTGTTTCCTTCTGTGGGTACAGAGCAGCTGAGTTGGATTGTAGAGGCAGCAGTGGCTCTCCTCAGGGATCCTCAGAAGGCAGGCTGGTGCCTCCACCTCCCCACATACCTCTCATCACAAGCCAGAGTTAGGCTGCAAGGAGGATTTGCTGCCTTACCACCTCCTCCTGCCCCTTCCACTGGTGTTTACATCAGCCTGAATCTGGCCTGGCTCATTTAAACAAAGCCATAAAAAAAAAAATATCCCTGCATTTTCCTAATCACAAATGGATTTAGAGGGCCTAGTGCAGCAAAAGGCAAACTAAAACTCACTTGCCTGACAAAACCAAAAGACCTATGCCAAGGGAAACTTTAATAGTCACCTGGAAAAAACATTAACTTGAGTTACATCTATTTTCTAATGGCATATTGTGTATGTAACAAAACACCCACAAATAATTTTGGGACCAGCGATGTTCCCCCTTCCAATTGTTTCCATCATGGGGGCCGACAGGGCTCTTACGTGCGCTTTCGACTGCCACGGTGAAAAATGTGTTCCCTGTTTGTTCTTGTTCTGCCTCTGCAGGAAATCAGAGACTCTGGCTTCCTGTAGGCTACAGATGCTTTATTCTTTGTATTCCCCAAATAGGAAGTCCCGGGGTCACCCTGCCAAATATATGGAAACTTAATTTCATTTCAACACAGGATTAATCGCTAGGAAGTGTCAGGACATTGATGGGCTGATAACAAGACAGTTACAGCAGAAACCTTTTATGGGCACCGGGGTCACAGCATCTGGCAGCAGACATGGAGCTCTGAGTCTCCCCTCGAGCGGGGAAGGAAGGCTACCTGATGGGAATTAACGCCGGCAATTGTGACAGCGGTGTTTGTTTAATGCCCTGTAAACCTCACCAAACTTTCAAGCCTTTTCGTATTTTGAGAGGAAGGTAAACTGTTTTTGATGACTAACGCCTGTTTTTGATGACTAAGCTCTGTGTTTTCACTCTACAGATCAAAACAGTCTGCGATAAACGTCCTCTCCTTACCACAGCCTGGCAATGGCACAGCACAGCTCCGTTCAAGGAAAGGCTTCTGATTTGCAACTTTGGAATCATAGAATTGTTAAGCTTGAAAATGTCCTTTAAAATCATCAAGTCCAACCATCAACCCAGCGCTGCCAAGTCCACCGCTAAATCATGTCCCTAAGCACCACGTGTTTTAACACTTCCAGGGATAGCGACTCCACCACTTCCCTGGACAGTCTGTTCCAATGCCTGGCCACCCTTCCACAGTGGAGGAATTGTTCCTCATATCCAGTCTAAACTTCCTGGTGCAACCTGAGGCCATTCCCTCTCACCCTGTCCCTTGTTACCTGGAAGTCATAGATCAGTCCCCTACTGCCACTGCATGTCAGAGGGGGTCCAGGCTGATGGATAGAATGGGAACACTGGAAAACCCAAGTTTTAATCCAGGAGCAATTAAATGGAGTTCCACCAAGTGTGCTCAGACTTTCTGTTTAAACACAGCCAATACCACACTGCTATAAAGTTAACAATTATTATTATTCCCATTATAAAGGTGGGAAAAGTGAGGTACAAAGACTGAGAGCTTCATCTGTGCCCACAGAATTGTGGTTTTTGTCAGCACTCAGGGACTGACAGCATCAATCACAGAATTAAAGAATCATAAAATGGTTTGGCTTGAGAAGAACCTTAAAGATCATCCAAGTTCAGGCCCTCTGCTATGGGCAGGGATGTCTTCCACTGTCTCAGGCTGCTCAGAGCCCCATCCAAATAGGCCTTGGACACTTCCAGGGGTGGGGCATCCACAACATCTGGACAACCTGTGCCAGGGTTTTCATAAATATTATGTCATCTCCTGCAACAGAGGAAGAGATATATCTAAATTACAGGACTTTGTGAAGACGACATGCTTCTAAAAGCATCTTCAATTCAGCATTTTCCACAATGAGTAAACAGTGAGGGAGGATTCTCCTTTACAGGAATGAAGACCCCCTTCACAGAGACCAGCAGGCACATGGTGCCCTGCCCAAACTGCTCTTGTGCAGTGTGCAAAGGGACTTGTCACCTCCTCCCCTCTGAAAACACACTGCAGCAAGTGAGTATTTCGAGTTCTACCCTTTCTGAGCTTGTGTGATATCTGCTATGGGAAAGCTGTCAGGTCAGCCCATTGTGCATCCTCCACCTCTACTCTCTGAAACTGGAGAGGAGAAAACCCAGGTGTGTAGAGGGATGGCCTCTGCACACCCCATGAGATCACCCAGCTGCCATCACCCTTCCCACACCAGCAGAGCTGAGAGGCTCACCAAGGACCTGAGCCACCCCACAGGCCCTTTCACCAGGCAGATCCAACACCACAAAAATATCCCTTGATGAGCAAGATTAAAATATCAACACTGTGCCCTGGGAATAAAATGTTGGATGCACAGCTGGTGGGGAGGGAAGCCTTGGGGTGGGAGTGCACCCGTGCTCTGCCTGAATCCAGCTCTGCAGAGCTCCCCTCTCCTTGTAATTAATCCCTGCCTCATTCAGTGCTGTAGAGTGGACATTCACCTAAACCCATTAATAAGCTAAGGGATTCGAGCATGAGTTTAATATTAAATTCACAGTTAAACGTTCTGCTGAATGGAAATGGAGCCAGAAATTGGCTTATGTGCTTTGCTGAGTAGGAACAGCTTGCAGCAGCACGGCATCAGTGGCAGGGGGAGATTACTCTGTGAGGATGATTCACTCCACTCAAGCCCAGACAACCCTGAGCTCCACCAGCCACATCCCACCCTGCCTGTAAAGAGACTTGAGAACACGAGAGGCTTGAATTGAGCAATGATGCATACGATGAGTGCTGCCAGAAGACACCCAGGATGTGAGAACAACAGATGCAGAGAGGTTCACTGCAGAGCATCCCTCCCTAGGGGATCTGCACGAACCTGCAGAAAAGCTGCACGAGGGGAGCAGTGACCTTATGGAACTGATGGGCAGCAACTGAGTCAAACCACCAGCCCCTCAGCCAGCTCCACTTAGGAGCACTTGTCTACACTACAAAGCCTTTACCAGCAGCTAAATTGGCTGATTTATGTCGGAAGACTCAGCTTATATTTGGAGGGGGGGTGATTTGGAAGATTTATCTTAATGTTCTCCCTGAATGAAATAAAGCTGTGTTCTTCTGCTGGTCTAAATTCTGCTTACTCTGCTTACTTTCCTGATCTACCTAATCTGGTTTGGGAAATAATCTCTTTTACCCTAAAAAAATGTCAGCTTGGCTGAGGAGACTGATGCAGTGGCAAACACATAAAGAGGTGAATCTAGGAGGGGAAAAAAAAAAAAAAAAAAAAAAAAAGGGGAGGGAAAATTGTGAAAAAAAAAAAAAAGGNCAGGAAATTTGTGATAAAAAACAGGCAAGGAAAACAGGGAAGGAAAGGCTTCCCAATGGTAAATCGTTTTTGTTACAGGCAAAACCCAGAGGAAGAAGAACTGAGCAACTTATCACAGAAAGAGTCATGCTAAAAGCCTGTCACAGACAGAGTTTACATTAATGGATGAATAAAAGACATCAAGAAAGGTGTAAAATATTGCCCTGAAGGACACATCCTTTACAGAAATGGCCAGGCTCTGGAGGACAGAGCAATTGGGGATGAGAAGGAAATAGTGAGACCTAAATCATGGAATCACAGAACAGCGTAGGCTGGAAAAGACCTCTAAGATCATCAGGTCCAACCATTAACCCAGCATTGCCAAGGCCACCACTAACCCACGTCCCCAGGCACTGCACCTACACATCCTTTAAATACCTCCAGGGATGGTGACTCCACCACTTCCCCAGGTAGCCTGTTCCAATGCTTGACCATCAAGAAAATTTTCCTAATATCCAAGCTAAACTTCCCCCTGGCATAACTTGAGGTCATTTCCTCTCCTCCTGTCATTTGTTGCCTGGGAGAGGAGACTGACCCCCACCTGGCCACACCGTCCTGTCAGGGAGTTGTGGACAGTGAGAAGGTCCCTCCCGAGCCTCCTTTCCTCCAGACTAAACACCCCCAGCTCCTTCAGCACTTCCTGATCAGACTCGTGCTCCAGACCCTTCCCCGGCTCCACTGCCCTCCTCTGGACACGCTCCAGCCCCTCAATGTCCTTCCTGCATTGAGGAACACTCCTGCCCAGCTTAGGGTCATCTGCAGACTGACTGAGGGTGCCTCAATCGCCTCATCCAGACAATTAATAAAGATATGGAATAGAACTGGCCCCAGTACTGAGCCCTGGGGAACCCTGCTCATGCCTGGTCACCAGCTGGATGTAACTCCATTCCCACCATCTCTGGACCTGGCCATCCAGCCAGTTTTTAGCCCAGCGAAGAGTGCACCTTCCCAAGCCATTTTCTCCTGGAGAATGCTGTAGGAAACGACATCAAAGTCTTTACTGAAGTCCAGTAAAGACAACATCCACAGCATTTCCCTCACCTGCTGAGCAGGTCACCTGGTCACAGAGGATCAGGTTTGTCAAGCACAACCTGCCTTCCCCAAACCCATGCCAGCTGGACCTGATCCCCTGGTTGTCCTGCACATGCCACATGACATCACTTGGGATGATTTGCCTCATGACCTTTGCAGCACCGAGGTCAGGCTGACAGACCTGTAGTTCTCAGGGTCCTCCTTCTGGTCCTTCTTTTAGCTGGATGGCACATTTACTGACTTGCAGTCAACTGGGGCTTCTTCAGCTAACCAGGACTGCTGGTAAACAATGGGAAGTGGCTTGGAAAGCTCCCTCAGCACCCCTGGATGAATCCTGTACAGACCTGTGTATGTCTGTATGTCTTGTAGTAGGTTGCTGATGGTTTCCCCTTGGATTATGGGTCTTCATGCTGCTCCCTGTCAGCGTCTTCCAAATCAGGGTACCCAGAGAACAACTGGTCTTACTACTAAAGACTGAGGCAAAGAAGGCGTTAAGTATTTCAGCCTTTTCCTCATCCTTTGTTTCTTTGTTTCTCCCCGCTTCCAGGAAAGGATGGAGATTCTCCTCAGCCCTCCTCTGGTTTCTAATGTATTTATAGAAACAATAATTATTGTCTTCTCCAGCAGTAGGCAGGTTAAGTTCTAGTTGGGGTTTGGTCCTGATTTTCCCTCTGCATCCTCATGACCTTGCAGTCCTGCTGGGTTGCCTGCACCTGCTTTCAAAAGTCATAAATGCTCCTTTATTCCCTGAGTTCCAGCCAAAGCTCTCTGCTCAGCCAGGCCAGTCCTTCCTCCCCTCTGGCTCATCTTTTGGCACATGGGGATGGATGGTCTGCTCCTGCTGTGCCTTCAGGATTTCCTTCTTAAGAATTTCTGTGCCTTCCTGGGCCTCTTTGACTTCAGGACTGCCTCCCAAGGGACTCTGCCAACCAGACTCCTAAACGGGCCCGAGCCTGCTCTCTGGAAGTCCGAGGTGGCAGTCCTGCTGATCCCACTCCCTACTTCTCCAAGAACTGAAAACTCCACTATTTCACGGCTGTGATTAAAGGATCTTGCTGAAATTTGCCAAGCATCTTTTGCAGTATTTAAAGTCCTAACTGAAATAGCCCCCAGGAAGTGCGAGTGGGCTCCAGCCAACCTCTGAGCCAGGCAGCTGGAGCTGTGGGGAGCAGGAATCTCCTGAGCACAGGAACTGGCACCAGCGAGGTGCCTTCAGGGCCAGACCAAGCCTTGGGGGAAGGCTGTTCTTGCAACTTCACTGAGCTCTTTGTGCAGCTGTGCAGAGCTGGGATCAGGGAAAGGGGCAAGGGGTCCATCCAGCAGGGGATATTCTGAGAATAAGATGACCAGTGAGCAAGAATTGTGTTTCACAGAAAAAAAAGGAGAAAAAAAGAGGATTTCAACACTTGTTCCCCACTCCAGCAGGAATTCAATTTTGGATAGCCCCAACATGAGGAGAGGAGGGAGGAGAAGGGAGTGGGGGAAAGGATGAGGGGGAAATGTGGAGAAAGCTGGAGACGAGTGCCTGAGGCAGCTTGGGCTGGGGCAAAGCCAGCATGCCTGAGGTCAGACGTGGGGAGCACTTAATCCTCAGCAGGGCTGCTCACTTCCTCACTGTTTAAAAAAAAATACATCTATTTACAGGACCTCTCAGGGAAGGGAAGTTCTGTGAATCAGTGTCTGACTATTAGCTGGTGACCCAGATGAAGGCATTAGCAACTTGGAGTGCCCCTTTCACGTCGGCTCCCCAGGCATCCTGTGAGCTGTGTGCCATTAGAGCCAACCTCACCTGACCTTGCATCACTGCCACGTTGACACAGCACAAGTAATGTCTCTTACAGACCTCAGCTGACCTCAGGGGCCTTTGCTTCCTGTCTTGAAACTCTTCTTTCAAGGTCCTCAGCTTGTTGCAGGGCAAAATCTTTCAGCTTCATGTTAGGAAGCTCCTCAGAAGGAGGTATTTTCTCTCCATGCCTCACTGTCCTTGGAGCTTCTCACAGCAACCAAGTCAGAATCATAAAATCATAGAATGGTTTGGGGTGGAAGGGACCTTAAAGATCATCCAGTTCCACCCCCCTGCCATAGGCAGGGACACCTTCCACTATCCCCGGGTGCTCAGAACCCCATCCAACCTGGCCTTGGACACTTCCAGGGATGGGGCAGCCCCAGCTTCTCTGGGCAACCTGTGCCAGGCCCTCACCACCCTCACAGGGAAGAATTTCTTCCTAAAATCTAATCTAAACCTGCCCTCTTTCAGTTTAAAGTTTCGACTCTCTTTCAGTTTGAAGTTCATACCCCAAGGTCTCTTTCATTACATAATTGCTCTGCAGAGCACCCCAAAATATATCCTACGAGTTTCCAAGACCTATGGATTGCCAAAGGGAACTTTGAAGGCTGCCCACCTCCTGCTAGGTATCAAAGAAGCTCCTTCTTTTCCCCTCTGAGCTTCCATGAAGCTCTGCAGTGCTTGTCCCAGGCTGAGGGGTCACATCTGAATCCAGGCTCTGCCAGTGGTGCCTTCCCTGTGCTCCACAGCCCTGACCCCAGGCCAGGGAAACTTGGGGTTCAGTCAGGTGCAGCTTCCCTGAGTTCCTCATCCCTTCCACCAGGAAAATCCTCTGAACTTGTGAATTAGAAGCCCTTGTGAATTAGGTAAGTCCTAGGTTTTCTCGACGGCCTCTTCCAAAGTGCCAGCCAAAGGCATCCCTGGGGGATGAGCAGGTCGGTCCAGCCCAAGGGAGCGTGGGCCGCAGGGGAAGGTGACGTCTGAGTCTGTGGAAACGACAGAGAAATTTCACCATTTGAGAGGTTTCTGGTGAGAATTCAGCGCCAGGAGGCACATTTGTAAGGGCACCCGGAGGGGTTTTCAAAAGATCCCGCTCTCCCAATGCATTTATTTCAGTGGAGACTGGGGACCAAGGGGTTTCCCAGAGCCCCATTGCTCTCCCCTGCCAGGACAAAGCTGAGCTGAGCCATCACCCTCACGCTGTTGCCTCTCCATTGCATAAGCCACAACCCATGGCCCAGTGTCTGTGCAGCTCTACCCCATCACCCTGGCCCAGTGCCACCTTGAGGAGGACACAGAGCACCTGGTTTGCATGAAAGCTGCTTTAGTAACATTAACCCATCCAAAGCTGTGTCATCTGGTGGATGAGATGCAGCAAAGGGATTCAAAGCAGCAGCTCAATGTCTTGTGCTGCGTGGTTGTGATGGATTTGGGTCAGTGCTAAGTGTCCTGAAAGTTGACTTATGATCTCATTGAGCCACGGCCTCCACTACTTCGGAAATTTGAATAACATTTCCAGAAGTACCTAAGTGCTCCTGATATATTTCACTGCCAAAATTCCATTTGTTTCATTCCCTCTTCTTCCTCCCACTTTCCCCCCTTATTCCCATTATAGTTTCAGGAGTAAAGAAATGTTGTCAGTGTCACAAATAGCTCTGAAATCATTTGCATACAGCTTTTTTGGTTTGGTTTGTTTTTTTGGTTTTTTTTTTACTATTTTTTACTTCAGTCCTCTCAAGGCCTTCACATACACACACCTCTTTTCGTTATCTCTACAGTCACCATGGATGCAACACAGATGGGCTTGGAAAACACAAGTTTTGATAATTTTCAATGGGAAATAGATTTCCCTGTTTTGTTTCTGCTTTTTCTTTTCTGCTTTGGCCACTGGAGTCCTGAGACCTTATCCTCCTCCTCCTTCTTCTTGTTCTCCTCCCACAGCAGGGCTTTAACAGGAAAAGAGACCTAAATTTAAGGATATTTATGCAAATTATAGGATATAACCCATACAGCAGGAAAGCTGCTGACATGCTTCCACGGCATGGGCAACTGTCCTTGGTGGGGAAAAGGAGATTCTGAACTAATGGGAGAGCTTTAGGGTTTGCACCTTCGTTTTCTGACTATAGAGTTTAGGAGTGCTTGGGGATTTACATTAATAATAAACAGAGAAGGCCAAAATGCATGTCTGTGCATCTGGGAGAGACAGGGAATGTGGACACCCAGAACTTGTTTCCTTGTTGTGCCAAATCTTCGTTAGGTTGAAGCAAATGGAGATATTTCCACAGGCTTCATCCAGATGGTAATTTAGGGTTTTTTCTGGAAGAGGTTGTCCCTGTGGAAGGAGCACTATTGCACACTCAGGACTGACTGAGTCCTTTTTATAGCTGCTTCTTGTTTATAAGCAAAAGTACTTACATTAACGTTGCAAAAACAAATAGTCTAATGTTATTGCATTTTAAGGGCACATTAACTTGACAGAGCAGCCAGGTTTGTTGACTAAAATGATTTGCACAACTCTGAGGCCACTAAACAAGCATTTCTCAATGTCTCAGCAGCAGTTCAACAGGAGCAGAAGCTAAAAATGCCACAGCTCAACAAACAGTTCTGTGTTCTGCTGTTGATAAATACATCATGCTTCTTTGCAATTAGGACTTTCAGAGTTGTTTTAAAGGGGGAAAAAAAAAGCAACCCAAACAACAAAAATCAACAAACAAGCCGTAATTAAATAAATAACATGAATGATTTCTAAGTGCATACTGTCCTCTTTCCCTCCTTCCATTTCCTTCATATTTCTCCATCACAACTGCTCAACAAATCATCTGCAGTTTGCCCAGGATTCCCTAATTACCTTCAAACCAGCTGCTGGCTGGCCAAGAGGCAACCCCTGGGGTGGCCCGTTCAGCACAGCAGCCCTTTGCTGGCAGGGACAGGTCACTCCAGGTGTCAGGAAACTCCTTTTACACAATTTGACCATCCAAGGTTGCCTGAGGAACACAGAATGCCCTCCACCAGCAGGTGTTTTGATGGGAGGTGAGCGTGTTCACACCACATGGACAAGGTAAGCACCTCCTGGGGCCAGCCCTAAGACCAAGAGCCTACACATGGCCATGGAGCCTTCTGTGGAATTCCAGTCACAGAGGCACCCCCTGATCTGTCAAGCTGGAGTGGGAATAGGTCCCTGTCAAAGGTTGTCATCCATTGGAGCTCAGTCAGGGTCTCTACCAGCTCCCCAGAGGGAAGTGTCTGGGTGCCTTGCCAAGGGAGCCCTACAAAGTGGAGATAGCTCCTCATCAAACCAGGCAAAAGGGAGCAGAGAAACTGAACTGAGGAAAACAGTGTTCTGGCAGACATCCAGTACCCAGCACAGTCAGTCAAGGGACTCATTAACAAGGCCATTACTTGATTCCTTTACATCTGGCAAAACTCCCACAAAAGACGCTGTTCAACCAAAAGCCCACTTGGTTTTTGGAACTGGAGGATAAAATTCAAAGTCTTCCATCATACAAAGGTCAAGCAAGGTGACCTCAAAATCAGAGGATCATCACAGAATCATGGAATGGTTTGTGGTGGAAGGAACCTTAAAGATCATCCAGTTCCAACCCCCTGCCATGGGCAGGGACACCTTCCACTATCCCAGGTTGCTCCAAGCCTTGTCCAACCCGGCCTTGAACACTTCCAAGGATGGAGCATCCACAACTTCTCTGGGCAACGTGTTCCACTCGTGAAGGATTTAAAAACATCAAAGACTATGAAAGCAATAATTTAAAAGATCTGAAAAGCTTTTGTCTCTGCCAGAAGTGTTGGAGAGGGAGAATTGGAAAGTGTGCTCTGCAGCTGGACTCCAGGCAGGGAAAATACCAAGCAGCACTACACTGTGCTGCCTGTTTTGGTAATTTCTGTGGCCATGGTTGCCAAACAACAGAGATCCTCACTGATGTGCTGACCTCCAGCAGGCCTGGTGCAGCACGAACGCAGCCAGATTTCACAGCTCCAGAGAGAGATGAGAACCAGTGGTTTATGTCATCCAGTCACATAAAACATAAATATGTCCTAATGGAGGCATGCAAAGTACTTGCTTCACTTCCTCTCCTAAGCCAGCTGAGAATATGTTTTGCTGCTGCAGTAAACATGGCCAAACCGCTGCATGTCACGTTTCAGGCACACATCTTCCACCATTCACAGCCTGTCTGCTCCCTCGGTTTTCCTCATTTTCTCTGTAAGGTAGCAAGAAAGCCTCACTGTAAGGAGACAGACGTCTCACAGACTTGATTCTCACTTGGGCCCTTCCATGCATGTTCATCACACAGATCTCTCCTGCCATAAGAAGAGGGCTGGTCTCTCGCCTGCGATATGATCATTTGCCAGAAACCATTTTAAATAGAGCAGACAATGAGCCTGTTACTTAGAAGTGTTTTTCTGATAATTATGTTCTGTCATCCTGAGCCAAAGTGATGTAACATCTGTGCTCAAACAGTTCCTGCCCAGATGCTGCCCGAGCCCCGTTTTCCCTGCAAATATTCGGTGAACAGTGAAAGATGGAGAAGGAAAACACTGCTTGGAGTCACACTGGCAGTATTTCCACCATGCAGGAAGAAGGCCATGAGCTGAACCCTCTTTACATAAACACCAATAGGGGATAAGTCAGCACTCTTGAAATCAGAGTGTCACCTTATTTCAACATCAAACTAAAGCTTGATGTGAAAGTTCAGCCAGAGCTGAGTCTGGCTCCACGATTTATAGTATTTATCTAACTTAGGAGCCAGCATGATAGTAAAATGTCTCAGTTGTCTCTTTAATCTGGATAGTTTATATCCAAAATTGCATTTAATAGTTTGAGGATGGGAAGGAGGGCAAGTCACAGTTTGGACCAGGTTTTATTGGTTGCACAGGAAACTGCCTCTGGGGAACTTATTGGGGAGCAAGATCCAGAGAGAGACTCCAGAACAGGGATGAACTCTGGCCTTGGAGGCCAGGGGAGAGGCAGGAGAGGGGTGGGGAGGGAGAAGCATGTGCATACAGAAGGGCAAAGGCACTTGGAATTTCCCAAAAAATGTATGCTACAGGGCAGGAGGCTCAAATGAGGAGGGCACAGGCCAAGCTTGGCACAGGAGACAGCTCAATCCTGCTGCCCTGGGACGAGACAGGAATTTATCCACAGGCAACACACTCTGCCTGCACTGCTCACCTTCCCCCTGCTCCTTCCCTTTGTGCCTGAGGACACTGCACATCTCCTCTGCCAGGGCTACAGCCCAGACCCCAGGGGCCAGGCTTCAAACTGTGGGAACACACTCCCTGCTGGGGGCTGTGAAACGGGATCCTGCCACCGCAGCTGGAGGGACTGATCCCTGCTTCCAGAGAGGCTGCTGAGGGGCCAGATGGGCATAGAGGGAACTCCCCCAGATGTTCAGCGCCTGGCTACTGAGCCACACAGATCTCCTCATGTAAAGGTCACTGTTATTTTAGGTTCATTAATAAAATTATCTTAGACTGGGCTGAAAGCCGCTTCACTATGGAATTATATCCGAATCCTCTTCAGTTTGGGAGTTGGGGGGCAGCAAGCAAAATCCCAACAATGTGCAAAATTCCCCTCTGAGACACACAGCTATGGACCCGTACTTTTAAATATCAATTTTGCATGTTATCTGGAATGGAAACACGCATTTACACACGCATGTGTATAAAACCCAAGAGACTTTTTCTAAAGATGTTGACGTGTGGCAGGAAGTTGTCCCACGTCCCTTCAGTCAGGGCTCTGAAATGCCTCTCTTGGCCAGGTGGTATTCCCTGCCCTTCTCCGCTGATGTATGAGAATTGATGGAAGTTTGTGCTTGCCCAAGAGCTGAGCCCCTCGGGAATTTCCAAGGAATTTGTGCTGCCCTCCTCACACAGACTCAGCAAGGGATGGAGCTGCCACAGACGAGACTGGGGGAGGCGAGGCCAGGTGACCCCATGGCTGGAGTGCTGCTGTGTTAGGTACAAATAAAGCCAGGCTGTCACCCAGAGGGTGCTGCAGCTGAAGCTTTTGGGTGCAGTATCAGGCCTGGCACATCCCAAACCAGCCATAGGTCCCAACACAGATGTGCTGTGGGTGGCACAGGCACAAAGGTGCGCTTGGACCAAAACCACGTCCACCCACAGCTGCCGTGGTGAACACCTCAGCTCCTTGGGATGCTGAGAGGAGCTAATGAGGCCTGAAGCTCTGCTTTATCCCTTTGCTTGGTCTTGGCTCTCCAGAGCCAAGATCTTCTCCAGGACACCGTGACAAATACCTTGTCTAATGGCTCCCCCTGAAAAGCCAGGATTTTCTGCGTCATCGCCAGACAGTCTCGGAGGCAGACCCGAGTGATTCGAGCAGCAAGCAAATGCCAGAAAGGGGATGATTTCACTGCGTTATTGAACACATATTGGGCAGATAAGCCTAGCAACAGGGCCCCTGTCTGCAGGCTGACTCCCAGCCATCAGCCACTGCTGTGGCTCCCTGTCATTCAACTGCATGAATAAATAAATGAACTCCTATAGCTTTTCTGCAATAAGCAGAATATTAGCAGTGGCTCTCAAGACGGCCTTTATCAAAGGAAGCAGCATTTATGCCGGAGAAATCGATCTAAAAATAAATTATTATCACTCATGTATACATAGAAATACCAAGGGCAAGATATGACTTTCTATAATGTGAAATGACTCATTTTCCCCCCGAAGTTTCAGTGAGTGTTGAAGATACTGCTAAGAGTGAATCACTCCAAATGGCCACTGGGTGATTGGCTGAGTTTGAATAATCCCTGGGAGGAGAGCTGACGCAAGGGCCAGGGGCCTGGGACTTGGAATGCCTCGGCTATTTGCAGGGCTAGGACGGCAGACATTAGCACTCAGTTGTCACCAGCAAATCTCAGATTGCTCTGACAGGTGGCAGATTGCGCGACGTGAATGGCTACAGCTTCCAGGGCAACACTTCTGCTCATGGAAAGTGGGATGAGGCCAAGGGAGCGGCCCGTATTTCTTCTTTGTGTGTATATACATGTGTCCGCACTCTTGCATAAATAGCTGTAAAAAACAAGAGCACCTCTCCTACGGATCAGCCAACTAACTTGAACCCTCCTTTATGCTTGCTAACTCAACCCCTAGGTAAGAGTTCAAGCTTTTTGGGAGTGTAGCTGAGTTTCCAGCCTCCAGAGCAAGCCCAAAAACGTTCTGGTGAGTTACCTTCAAACTCTGGCAGCATGAGAGAACTCAGCAATTCTGCAGATAATCATGGGCATGTGTGGAGCCCCTGCTCACTGGCTTCAAACCACTCCTGGAACAATCAGTGACCACAGTATGATGCTTAAAGGATTTTTTCTTCCCAGTTACCTCGGTGAGGTTTGTCCTCTGTGTCATTCCCAGGTATCCAGCATGGATGCTGATCAGCAGCCCAGGGAATGGCACAAGCCCTGAGGAGGGGAGGCATTCCCTCTCTTCCTGCATGCAGCCAGTCTGGACAGCATATTACTTGTGACAGCACTGGAGAAGAGCTTTCTCCTCTCTTCCCAGCGGCACAAATGGAAATTGAGGCCGGCAGGACCGAGCAGGCATGGCTGCAGTGCGCTGAGCAGGAACACAGCAAATTCCTGACTCACTTAGGAGTGCCTCCCCCAGGGCACGGGCATCACACGCACAAATATCAGCTTCGCTCTGGAGACGTGTCCCGAGGAGGGAGGTGAAAGAGAAGCAAGCCACGACTTTCCAGATTAGTTCGCAGCTTTTTGCAGCCTCCCTTTAAACTGTGCTCAGAGCAGCCTGATTGCTGGGGAGGGGACGGTCCCCAGGAAACTCCGGCTTCCAGAGACACCCAGCAGCCTCCGTAAGCAATGTGAGTGTACCTGTGCCTGTCCATAGCACATCCCAGCCATGCAACATCACACGAGTTAGAACGGGCTGAGACAGCAATGTGTGGATGCCTTGGAA
The DNA here is from genome assembly GCA_013398015.1 of Oreocharis arfaki. Lineage (NCBI taxonomy): Eukaryota > Metazoa > Chordata > Aves > Passeriformes > Paramythiidae > Oreocharis > Oreocharis arfaki. The sequence goes on from VZRR01013723.1 coordinate 61,570, forward strand.
TTGGCTTCCCGTGCAAACTCGTGCTCTACAATCTGCTGTGGACAATTCCCATCGCACAGCCCAGCACCTGCCACGTGTGCAGGTTCCTTACACTCCATGAACTCAGTTGCTGAACCTGAGTCCCACACAGGATTTACACCTTGCTAAGAGCCTGGCTGTCTTTCATTTCCCACTCCCAGAGCATGCAGTCAACACAGCTTGCCCTGTATTTCATAGGGAACTTCGTGAAAACTGGTTGCACTGGGGTAAAAGTTTTGTTGTGAGTTCTAAGACAAAATAAAAATCAAACCAAACCAATTCAAGGGAAACTCATTATGGAGAAGTGTTTCCTCAGATGACAGAGCAGTCAAACAAAAGGTCTTTCAGAGAACAGAGAGAAACCTCTTTTGACTAACAGAGTCTGCCAGAACGAATGAAATCTTGGAAAGATTTTGAAAATGAGAGGGAAATGTGGATATTTCCACTACACAGAGATTTTGTGTGACTTTAGTATAACCCAAGTGGTTTAACTCCCCCTTTGAACTCTCACTTCTCCCTCCCTCCAAAGGCGGAGAGATGACAGGAACACCTGCGAGGGGCATCAGCAACTCAAACATACGGGACAAGTAGGGATTTTAAGCACATGAATTATTTGCTAGAAACATTCATTTCCACTTGGCTAATTATCCTCAGACCTACTTGGATGACTATAAATTCATTCACGATTATGAAACAAGAGAGGGATGCAGCTGTAGTTCATCCTGTATGCAAACCCTTTGCACAACCAGGATGGAGTCAGCCCTCGTCCCACTGCAAGAGCTGTGCAGCTGCACAGCCACAGCCAGCTGCTGCTAGGGCAGGGAAAAGGGTCAGGATCTCTCAGCCAGCCTCACACAGGAGTTAAACAGGACTGCAGGACACTCATTTTTTTGCTGCCAGGGAGTTACTCAGTTGCACTTCCCAGTCCCACAGCACCTGATGGTCAAAGCTACAAAGAAATGTCAAACTAACCATAGGAGCCCTCCCAGATATTGATATATTTGCATTTTACCTGCTTAAGGACAGCCTCAAAAAACCCATGCGAACTCCTCAACTAAGTGGAGTCCTCAGTAGCTGGTAACTCACGTGGTTTTCAATGAAATTAAGGTTTCTGGGTCCTTCTGGGACAAATTTAAACCATTCTGCTCTTAGTGATGCAGCTTATCTAGAGGGAAAGATAAAGTATAAAAAACCAGACGAGCTGGCTGCAAATCCCACTGCACCCCAGCTCTCTGCAATTTCAGAAAAAGTGGGTGAGTGTTAACTACAGTTTGCATTTTCCACTAGAGGACATTCAAAGGACAATTGCATCAATGACTGAGAAGAGCTCATAAACTACCCAGGTGAGATCTATAACCATTGGCAGGTGAGGCAGGAGACTTCAACATAATATTCAACATAACATAATTTAACACAGCCACATTTCCCTTCGTATAACAGGTGACAGTTGAACCCTGAAGAACAGATTCTTGCATGAAGAATTTTGTTAAGTACATCCCATTTTCAATGGCTGAGATTCTCCTTTGGAGAATAATTAAGTATGCAATATATGCTCTAAAACAGCCAGGAAAGAGATTGAAAATATAGAAAATTGAAAGGAAATTATTTCAAACTGGAGTGCTCTGGAAACTAAGTCATAAATGCTTTTGAGAACCTGCATTTATTACTTGCAATAAATAACTTTTCTTCCAAACACGCCTTTGTGTGAGAGATTAGCAGTGCAAGTGGAGCATATTTCTGCTGTGCAGAAGTTACTTATTTTAGAATAATGGACGTCACAAATTGGCCCTGCATAGCAACACTCATTGGAAAAAGATCACAGCTCCACTTAACACAAAAGTGCAATCTTGAAGCCCATTGAAACTGAAGTCTCTTCACAGGGCAAACACTGAAGTAGCTCCTCATTTGCGTAAAGCCGGACAATTGTGCCACTTCCATACACAAAAAATTGCTTAGATATCTGCTATGCATGGGGAAAGGCTCATTAATCACATTACAGCAAGTGAACATCCCAAGGTTAAATCCTACTGCTGTGGAGCACTTCAGTGGTTTATAAAACTCATCCAAATGGGATTTATATCTGCAAATCTTCATGGTGCCGTGAAGATTTGGAGCTTACCTTTAAACTCGAGGCACTTTTTTTTTCCCCCTGTAAGAAAAGCACGGCTCTGAAAAACAAATTTAGATACATAAGGTTTAATTCTCCACTACATTAAGCCTGTTTCACAGCTGTGTCACCGCAGTGAAAATCAGTGGAGTAGCACTGGTGGAAAAAAAACCCAACATAATGATGATGAGAACTAGCCCGGGTTCTTTTAAAGGCTGCTCCTGCAGCCATTCCACTCGGGTTTTCTTCAAGTCCCTTTTGATAGCTGCTGGCGTGGCAGGAGGATGTAGGGGGAAAGGGCTGTGAGATGGCAAACCTTTTTCCACCCTTGCTTGCTTGTTTTATGGCATTCCTGCCTTGCTGCCTCTGCATCATAACTCTGCTTTCCTTCAAGGAAAAGAAAACAATGAGAGCTAGATTTATCCTCACTAAGTGAGCTGCCTTTCCTCACAGATTGTTTTTTTTTTTTCTCCTGTGAGAAGCAATTACACCTGAATTTGTTCCAGTGCTGCTGACCGCCCAGGAGGATGGCTGGGAGCACGGGCTGGGAGCCAGAGTAGCTCTGATGGGACCAAGGGGATGGTGCTGATTTACATCCATAGGGGATCTGTCTCGGTAGCTTTGCTGTCGGGCAGGCCATTTCACTTCTGGACTCTCCACTGGCAGAAATTTCAAGTTTCCCCTCAGAAATCAGACAAAGCTGCTCAAAATCCCACAGACTACTTCAAAGTCACCTTGAAATCGCCTGTGAAAAAAAAGGGGCAGCTCCTCTGCTTGTCACCAGTCACATGTGTCCCTGCCAGTGCCCAATGCCTCCCACCCAGCCCACACCAGCTCCCACCCACACTGCCCCAGGACGTCCTGTGTGGGGCCGGATCCACTCTGTCCCAGACAGAGACAGCTGATAAAGCACATATGCTGGGCTTTCTCCTCGTTCATCACACTAAAAGCTGTTCTTTTGTGGTTGGGACCCAGACACCAGAAGTCTTGCTGTTTAAATTCGCCACAGGCTCCCTGCATGAGATTAGGGAAGACAGTCGAGCCCTCTGGCTCTCAATTGCCTGTTCCCAAAGCTGACAGCACAGCTTGTCCTCTCATCCACCCTCTCTCCAGTGTATCCACTTTTGGGGACACAGGGTTTTTTACATGGCCTCCCTGGTAGGACCTACCCCATCTCAATTCACTGTTTGAAGCTCCGTTTGGAGCTTTAAAAGCAAAGGTGGTTTGCACCCCTGTGCCTACAATTGGCTAAAGACACCAGAATGTGTCCCAGAGTTTGGTTATAATGAGGCCAAGTGGCAGGAGAGCTGAGTTTTGGGCTGCAAAGGAGGCTGTCACAAGACAGTTGGCAGCAAGGAATTACCTGAGTCAGAGGAGCTCCTGAGTGGAAGAAGTTGAGTGTATGAGCACAAACCTGCCTAAAGAGCGTGGGCCACTCCTGCAGCCATGGCTCTGGAGAGCTGAGAATGGAAGGGAGATGGGATGACTGGGCAAAATCCCAGGGAAGAGTCAAGAGCCCTGAAGGGACAGAGCAGTGCAAACACCAGCTTGAATTTTTCACACCTCTCTGACTGAGCCAAGAAATGTCATTTCTGTGAAGCGCTCTGTGTCACACGGCTGCGGTGCTCTTTCGCCCAGGACAGAGTGCTCTAAACCCAGATTTGCCACCTCCCCAAGACATGGCCCCACAGCTGAGGCTGTGCCCACGTTGGACACAGCCCTAGGAAGGGGTCCCTGCTCTGAGGAGGGTCTCTGATCACATCCCCAGCAGGCACTGCCGCAGTTGTGATGTGTGTGTGTGGGGCTGGCACAGCTCAATCACCCTTCGTTAGATTAACAACCTCTGCAAAGGCCACTTTGCAGCTGTCATGTCACCCGTCCCAGTCCTGGGTCAGACTCTTAATTTTAGCAGCCCCACATACCTTCAGGGCTACTTACAAGGTTAGAAAAGGGGGATTTCCAAGTGAAAACTGTGGGTAGCCAGACCCACCCTGAGTTTCTTCATTCCAGAGGTGGCACAGCTATAACTGGACCCTGGCAACGGGAAGACTGAGAGAGATCCAGAAGGCAGCTAGGAGGCATGTGCTTGGGGTTTCTGATTCGGTCTCCCTTCATGTGGAGGTGAAAGTGAAGTGCCAGGACTCCCAGGAAAATGACAAAGCACGAAGATGAACTGCAGGGATTCAGCCAGGGACAAGGTAATGAATGAGGCAGGGAGGAAACTCTGCCTGGAAGACTCTTCTGTTCATCTGCATCTGGATGAATGATGCCTCCCACTAACCCACTGGCAACAGGGTGGGCTTGAGATTTTCTGCAGTGTCCAATGAAGTACAAGATCCAGCACCAGTCCGTGGGGTTGTGGTGCCAGGCAGAAAGGAATGAGGTGAATAAATTACATATCAGGAATAAAACAAGATAGAAAATTACCAAGCTTTGTCAGAAGGCCAGAGGGAAGCACAGGTAAGCGCAGTTTAGCCATTTCTAATTCAGGTATTTCCTTCCCTGGTGTATGAGGAAGCAGCCAGACAAGTGAGTTTACCCAGCTCCTTCCGTACCAGCTCCCACCAAGCTGCACTGTATTATGAGTTGAGCAGCCAGCTCCAGCACTGACCTTTAAAGCACCACACAATCCTTTCCAACCACTCTGTAAACAAAAGAGCCTTCTATCCTAAGGACAGGCGGCTGGAGATGCCCAGACCATGCCCATAAAGTGTATCAGACATGCCCAGGTCTGTCTCTGGCACCAAGGCCAGCCAGCATGAGATGCTTCCGGTCTACTGAACTTCCTTATTGGCCAAAATAAGGCAGTTTCATCTCAAATGTCTACCAAGAATGGTCTCTAGGCTCTGCTGGCTCCCAAGCCATGCCTGGGAAACATCTGAAGGACCACACATGTGCTTTGGACAGTAGAGATGACTCGGCCCCAATGTCTGGGAATGTGTCCTGGCATCATTTAATTAAGTAGCAGAGAAGTAGCTCGAGGTGCCGACGTGCTGCAGCTCCAGCCAAAACCAGGGGACAGTTTCAGGCAGCCCCAGGCAGCCAGCCCTTCAGTGGCTGGAGCATCCCAGAGAACAAAGCAGCTTTCTTAAAGATGTGTCAGCATCACTGCCCCAGAGCATGTCTTGGGTGTCTCTTATCTCCTACTAGAGAATGATGTGGGAGTGATCCTTTCTCACATCCCCTGGTTCCCACACAGAGGAAATCTGAGTGCACAGGCTGGGCTAGACCCATGTCACTGAACTGGGAAATATCCTCCTAAGAACTCTACCTCTCCTCAAGCTCTCTGAAGTGCTCTACCTCACCCTGCCTTTTACCCCAACTTTCTGGCCAGTCATCTTCTGTGGCTGGGTCATGGAATCAACCCTGATCTCACTTGCACAGATGACAGCGTGTCACTAATTAACGACAGCCATGTCAGCCTCCCAGCAGGGAGCTGCACACATGCCATGCATTTTTAACATCACTCAGTAAACACTGGTGATGAAACATGATAAAAAATGCCAAATGTTTAGTGCTGATACAGGTTTAGTATCAGTTTAGACAGGTTTGAGTGCCTTTGGCAGACAAGGGAGAGGGTGAGCTCCTTTTCTTTGCCATCACAATAACCCAGCGGCCTCACTAGAATCGTATCTGCAAGATCTCAGAACTAAGCAGGATGTCCTGTTCATAAATCAAATCCCAGCAGACCTCTCCCTCGACAGGCTTTTCCCTTCCTGGACTGGACTTTCTGGAAACTTAACATTTAAGATTCTAATCCTGCAAACATTTGTACGCGTGTTTTCCTACCTAGAGGCCCCATCACTGGAGTCAGATCTGTGCACAAATGTTGTCCAGGAACAGATTTTGTAACGTTTCTTTTCAGCGCATTACCTATTTCTAAACAAGTCTCTGTATTTTTCCACATGACCTCATAACTCTGGGGCAAAAAGAGAACAGTGTACGCCCACGGAGTGACTTTACAATCAGTTGTCTCAGCTGCCTTGCCCTGTACCAGATTTGGGATGTGCCCTGTGCAGTACCTCAGATATAGCTCCAGCCGGTCGCACTTCCCTCCCTATTATTTAAGCAATAATAGCTGATGGGGAGGGTATTTCCTGAGAGTCATCTGGAGAAAATGAGGTCTCTGCCTCAGGCCCATAATTCAGCGAGGAATGTACTGCCAGGATGTCAGTCCCACCCTGTCCCCCTACGCTGGGCCCACCACTGCCACAGCAAGCGGCTGCTTGGTTTGGGGTTCTCAGGTGCCACAAACACGTCAGACCTACATTCGTGTTTCCCTCAGTGAGCCACTTCTCAGGTTTCCAGAGGGACTGGTGATTTTGGAGGCACAGAAAGCTGCTCCACTTCCAGAGGGAAATTTTGCCCCCAAGGGTCAATGAATCACGGGATGTCAGGCTGCAGAAGGGGACACGCAGGCAGTGTACAATAGACAAGACACACAGTCCATGCAGGATTGCTCTCACGTGCTATGTGTCGATTGCTGTGGTCTCCACAGGACACACAGGAAGATCTATGAGCAGCGGGGGCTGCACTCAGCACTTGAAAAATCTCTGCATTTTATGGGAACGAATTTACCAATCCAGCTGCACATTCGGAGCGACCGTTCTGAGCCATGAGCTGCCGTCCATGAGCTGAGTTTCTGGCTACACTGAATTCCCAGAAAGCTGCACAGCAATCAGAGCTCACAGAGGAATCTGTGCAATTGTTTTATACCAGCATTTCTTTCGCTGATGTGTTGTTCTTTGCTTTTCACAGAACCATTTCTTGCTTAAAATTGTTATGATGGCAGGACTTATTCTTCTCAGCAGATATACATAAACATATTTGCACATGCCTATATATATGTAGGTCTATTTTTTCTACCTTCTTTTTTTTTCTTTAACAGAGAAATTAAACTTTAAAAAAGCCACAGGATTTAAAAAACCTTGGATTCAAATCTGGAAAAACGGCAGTGGAGGATAAGCTGGGGAGTGTTTTGTTAGCTTGATTCATGTGAGCTGTGAGAAATAGAAAATATTTTTTTCAGGTCTGTACCTGTATGACTAAAAATGATGCAGCACAGCTCTGGAAGCCTGCAGAGCTCATTGCCACAGGACAGCAACCTGTTCTCAGGCTGGGTAGGATTAATGTGGAATATTTGGAGCTACGGGATATTCTCTAAAATCACTGCTTACTGCTGCAAATTAGAACTCTTCTCCTAACTTTACCAGAGAGCTGTTGCCATCAGCAGAGGTTTCAGCTGCAAAGGTTCCTGTGGACACAAGGGCACCAGGACTAACAGGCCGTGGTTTCACAATACAAGGCCATCAGCAGCAATTCTGGCTCGGACAATTGACACTGCCCTCCCTTCTTGTCCCCTGTGCCACCCCCTCACACCACCAAGCACCGCTGCCTGTGGGGCCACATTTGGAACTAGGCTCAGGGAATGGATCCAGCAGAAAAGCAAGTAGGGGAATTGCACAGAAGACTCACAGCAAAGAAACCCTGGGGTCTGACCCTGCTCAGGGGTCTTGGCAGCACTGGCCAAAAGCAGGTGGGCAGCACAGGAGGAGGCAGGTGAGCCACAGTGTGAGGCACAGGTGAGAAGCTGAGGGCACCCACCACTGGCTGTGCTGCCAAAGATGCCGCAGTGCAAAAGCACAGCCTGGCTGAGCTCTCCTGGCCCACCATGGACAGGGCAGCTGTACTTGGTGCCTCTTCTGAATGCCCTTTTGGCCTAAAACCACCTATGTCCCAGGGATTTCCCAAGCCAGCCACAATGCCCATAACCCTTCTGGTGATGCTTAGTGGATTTCACTCCACAAACTTGTCTAAGCTCCTCCTGGATCCACACAAGCTTCCTTAGCACCTGCAACACCTTAAGGGAGAGAGCTGCTCCATCACCAAGTCATGGGGTGGGAACAGCCAGTGGTGTGGCAGAGGCGGGCCCAGGCAGGGAACAGAGACTCCTGTGCCTCCTGGCAGGACTCCACAAGGCCCTGCTGGGGGCTGTGTGGCACAGACCAGGGGCAGGCTGGCCCCTCGCACTGGGCATGGTGGTGGGGGTTGCTGTGGGGCAGCTGAGACACCACAGTGCCTTCTCCTGGCACTGCCTTCTCCTGGCAGAGTGTGAGGCAGTGGCCAAGGAACGTTTGTCAAAAGCCAAGGGGCCAGCTCATGCTCCAGAGCAAACAACAGGGCTCAGGAACAAGTGTTCTATCCCCCTCCTCTTCATAAGAAAAGCACTTATTCCCCAGATCTTCAGCATTTTCCCTGAGAGCCTCTGGTGGTGTTCCCTGCTGGAGACAGGATTCCGGCTTATGGGTTGTGATTCCAGCTGACAGAGCTGTGCCTGTCTGCACAGTCCCACCACATGGAAACAACCTGCCTGTGGAAGAGCTGCTCTTGCTGTTTCCTCAGCGCTGATTGACTGCACATTTTGGGTGGGAATGTCTGTGTTGCTGCTGAGGTGAGTTATGGCAGTGTCAGGTCATTCAGCATCCAGAAGGTTTTGACCTCTTGCACTTGCCACTTGAACAGCAAATCCTGGCATTTCACACTTCCCCTGGACAAAATTTCAAGCCTTTTGCAGAAGCTGAATCTTCAAAGAGGCCGAATCCCCTGCCATGACGAAACCAACAGCATTTCTATATTCACTTCAGTTTGTGTCTCTTTATTTGAAATTGCATCTACACCCTAGAGTGGCTGAAACTCTGGATGTACAAATCAATTGAAACTGAGTCACTGGGCTTGATAAAAGCAAACAGACGTCATCATAACGGGAGTGAAGCCCTGCTTCAAGCCTCAACCACCCTGCTGAGTTACAAGATTAATTAGAGGAATGTGTGAAACTGAAATGAATAAAGCAACCATTAAACACATTGCTAATATTTAAAGAAACTTGGCCAAAAAAAGAAAAACTAGCTAGTGGACTCATGTTTACATTGTAAAACGTAAATTTACAGTGTTAACTTACTCCAGAATGAACAAACAATTATTTTAAGCAGGCAAGAAACATGCACATACTTTCAGCAAACATTGACATCTTTTTACACTGGGGAAATTCTTGTCATGCTTAACCCAAGTGTGACACAATGCCTTGTAATAATTATCCATTACTGAAGCTTATCTGGGCTTGCTGATAGCCTGGTGTTCCTGTAGCACATAAAGCAGTGCATATTTCACCCCATTTATCTTGGACACCACTGTATTTAATCCCTAGGAGGCCCAAGTGCATAAACCAAGAAACACTTGGGTGCTTCGACTCACCCAAGACTCACTTGGGGCTGCAGGAGCTCTTCGTAGAGCTGAAAAATCTGTCAACTCAGATGGCTAAAGCAGTGAGTATTTACTAAACATCCATCTCAGGAGCTGAGGGTTTGGTCCCCCTCTTTGAGTCTCACCAGCGGGGAAGTCACTGTAAGTCACTCCCCACAGATACTCCAAAAATTACCCAGAAAAAAGTCAGGGTTTCTTTTAAATCATTAAACCTGTGATGTCTCACAGGCAGATGCTCCTGTACTGCTGGGAAGTGGATCCTGTGCTGAGAATGCGAGAGAGGAAGGGTAGATGGTGACAGAGAGGACAAAGCCTCTATCCAGGGAATCATAGCACAATACAAAAAATAGCTATTGATGGTACAAGTTGATTCAGTTGATAAAAGTTTCACCTCCTTCTGCCTTTTTTTCTTCAGAGAGCATTTACCTTGGGTTGCATCAGTGGGCCTGTCTTTTATACTGATGTGGAGAAGGGATAACACTCTCCACTCACCACAACTCCTTTTATTGGGAATAGCAGTTAGAAAGCACTATATATCCTCCGAGAAAATAAAACAACCCTGTTACAAAATCTCAGCAGCAGAACCTGAAGGTCTTTCTTTATTCCTTGAGCCATGGTCTGTAGTCCAAAAATTTACTAATATTGTTGAACAAACAACAGATGGATGGGGAACAATGAGGAGACAGGGAAGAGAGCAGTGAAGATAAACAGCCATGTTATATATACTCTTCTCACTTTCGACAGATCCACATTTTCAAGCCACAGAATGCAATTTTCATGCTGTCTCTAGACATAAGGATAACTGCTCTTCAGGAGCCACTTTGTGTGTTAAACAAATATGACATTTACAGATTGTTTTCTCTCAGTACTTATTTGTTATGTCCTGAGCTAATGACCTTAAAAATTGCTCTCTCTGATGGCGTTAGTGTGAGACGATTTCCAAAAAGCATGAAATTGCAATAAACTGTCAAGTTTGCACAGGTGCACTGGAGATTAAGAGATCAGCCACAGAGCCATTAAGATCTGTGGCAAAATGCCCAATGGGACCAAGATCAAACCTTTAGAGTGTTTTTAAAAATGTCATCATTAGGAGAGAGATGCCTTCCCAGGAGTTCCACATAACGCTGGATTTTAACCATACCCTTCCGCGGTGCTCCTCTGAGATGGCAGCTGCTGGAATTTCCTATTCATCTCTAAATAGATGAAGCAAATATTAATTCTGCTGGAGCAAGGATCAGTGGCACATCCTCAGTGAGATACACTACAGAAGCCTTCAAATTCTTCCTTAACTGCAGGGAGAGGCACCTTAGAGGTGCAAGAAGCCCATTTGCACTCATTGTGCAGGGACATATTTTTACCTACTATGAAAAACTCTAAGGAGCCAGGTCTTGGGAACAATGTGGCCATCAAAAGGTGGATTTCTCACCAGTAACTGTCTTTTCTGCAGTCACACAAGTTTCATTCTTATCCCACTACCTTTCCACCTAGAAGGACTCTGGCCCAGGGAAATTCCACTAGCTGGTGTGGCCAAGGGAAACGGTGATGCCCTGAGCTGCTGGTCTGCACAGAGAAGGTGTGGAAAGAAATCAGTTTGGAAAATCTCCCACTGGAAGGACAGGCAAGTTTCCTTTTACCTGCCTAGGAGCAAACTCCAGAGCATCCCAGCTCCATGAGCCAAGAGAAACACTCTGGGATGCACAGGCAAATGCAGAGCCCTTGGTGTGGCAGGAACACAGGCAGAGATTTGCTTTGCAGTGCTCACACTCGGGGTTGGCTCTGCCGAAGTGGCAGGTGATGAGCAGAGCGTTTGTAATGGCTTGGGAATGCCTTTGAGTGCTTCTCATCTGGAAAATGACATCATCGATGCCGAGATTAGGTTTTGCTTCAGTTCTCTGTCGGCAAACTCCCATTTCAGTCCTTTTGTGCTGTTGGCTTTGCTCTGTATCATAAGTCGTACTCCACAAAGGAGAACAAAGAGAAAGAATAAAACCTAATCCAATTTCTTTTCCCCAAACATTCCACATTGGTTTTCCCAAGATAAAACCTGGGATGTTCACAGAAACCTGTACCCTGTGTCACGCTGTTGAGCACATACCTTCAGCTACTTCTTCAAATATTTCTGTAAGATAGAGAAGTCAAGCAGGAGGTGGGAAATGACCAGACCTGAGGGCGCACATGCTCAACAAGCTGAGTCACCCCTGAACCCAGCCAGCTGCCTGCACACAGCTCCCTTGCTGCTCTGCTGCAGATTAGTTCTGGCTTTGGGCAGAAATTCTGTTAAACAGGACATAATAGGTGCTACTTCTGTAGCATTTCACTGTTGACGCTGTCCTGGCCCCCGGTAGCACAGGCTCCTGGAGCCCTGCAGCTGATAGCTGGCAAGTGATAGGACTGAAGGTGCTTTCTGCAAGCCCATCACACAACTCCAGACCAGCATCAGATGCTGCTGACAAGAGACAGCTCTATCCCAGCCAACACAGCAGTTCCCAGTCTTTTCCAATACAAAGGCTCATACACATCTTCTAGTGCGTAATGGCCATGGGAGGAAAGAGAGCAGAACAGAGGAAGATGCTTGTCTTTATGGAAAAAAGGGCAAGAAATGCAAAAATATTCTCATCATCAGACAACTATAAGACCTTCTTCCCCATCTGTGTTGTTGTATCCTTGGCCTTGGCTACTATTCTGAATTCAAGGACAATGAGACTTTCAAGGTAAAAAAAACAAAGCATCTCCTGCAGGGCAGAGGAAGGAAGGGAACCACAGCGAGCCCTTAGGAGAGGGTCTGGATAAACAGAAGCTCACAGCACTTACCTGTCTGCCTGCCTTCCTCTCTGCAGGCTGTGGCCATGGGGCAGACAGAAGGCACCCTGCCACAGCTGGGCAGCTCCTGGTGCCCCGGCCCTGTTGCTCAAGACAGGCCAGGCAGCTTGAGGCAGCACTCTGGTCACTGTTGCTGCTATTTCCCCTTCTCCTGCTGCAATCCCTGCTCACTGCTGATGCAGAGACACTGGAATATCAGCCTGGTTGGTGAAGACAGGCTTTGCAGCCCCTCAGGGGTAGCACCACTGCAGCCTCCCTGCTGCCGGTTGATCAGACACACTGTCCAAAGGAGCCAGTGGCTCAGCAGGATGGGGAGGTTACTCCTTGTGAAAGGAAGGAAGGAATGTTTTGAGACCTGACAGGGGGATGAGGTGTAGGGGCAGCACTGACACAGGCTGTGCCTGTTGGAAGGCCTGGGAGATGCTGATCCACAGGCAGAACAATGCTGTAGACTCACATAGCTTCTCCAGCCTCCTGCTAGCAGCAGGAACAACACACACGGGACATTTTCCAGTTTCTAAGACATACTCCAAATCTTCAGCTGCCTGCTCCTTGACTATACTTTTTATTTTCCAGGGAAGTTGAGTTCTTCAAGAACGAACAGATTCAGTATTCCAAGAGCATCCAGCCAGGATCCCCCAGGGGAGGGAAGGGAGCCAGCTCTGCCTGTGCTGCAGCAGGAATGAGAGCACAGCACACAGAGGTCTCCTCAAAGCCTGGCCCACAGGCAGGGCAGCCACTGACAGTGGTTTCTGCTCCTGGGAGAGCTCCCCAGGGAACAGACCTACCTCTGCCCTGTCCCAAAGGACGAGCTTTCCTTGGCTAACTGCTTATCCCTCCCCCACCCTCATTTCCTTTCTCACTTCCTCTGTAAACAGAATCTCCTTCTTTCTACGTCACTGTGCTTAAGGGCTGAGTCCTTGGAAGCAAGCTTCTTTCTTCTCTTCCTCTTAGTTCCAGAATGCCCTTTGTCCTTTTGTCTTTCCTCAAGATCTCCAGAAGGGATTGTTTCATTCTCATTTAGGATGTTAGCATTTAATTTAGGATCTTTGGATCCTCATTTAGGATCTTAGCAGTCTCCCCTCTGGACAGGCAGAGGAGCACAGGCCTGGAGAAATTCTCCCTCCCATAATTTACAGTGGTGAAAGCAGGAACACTCCGGGCAATAGAGGAGCTGCTCCTTTTGGCTCCTTCCACATTAAGCTTTCATAGCATGAGCCCAAGAGAGTTCACACAAATTGAGACTGCTGTCAGCAAGCTGGGCTGCAGAGAGGCAGGAGCAGCAAGCCCAGGGCCTCCTTTTCCACGGGGTTCTCTCTAGCCTGGCAGGAGCAACATCTCCTGGGCTGGAAAGGACTTGTAGGACTTACGATGGGTCCTTTTAGCAGCTTGCAGGGGTCTCAGTCATTGCCACAGGAGGACTATCAGGACAGCAGAGGCCATGTCACGGCCACACAACCAGCTGGGAGCAGGACTGAGTATCCTCAACACCTCAGGCTCCCTCTTCACCTTCCCTCAGCCACTCATTACTTGGACTGCAGTATCATCCTCTCTGTGCCTGCCAGACACTTTACTTACTTACCCCAAAGACTTTTGCAATCCAAGTAAAAGTGGTCAGACCAAGGCAGAAAGGAGGGGAGTTACATGAAAAGAGAACCAAAGCAAAAAACTGATTTGGAGGACTGAACACACCAGCATACTCCCTCTGAAACCAGGAATGCTCCAACAGAAGCTCAGCCCCTCAGCAAATTTGCTCCACGTGGCTTACCTGTGTACACAGGAGGTCTGTGACTGCGCAGGGAACTGAACCCACATCCCCTGAGTCTGAGATAAGCCCAGCAGCTTATCTCAGGCCCCAGGGCTGCATCTCCTGCCCCAGCAGGGGCCATGAAGATAACACCTCCTGGCCACCAGTGGAGCAGAAGCTGTACAATCTTCTTGTGCCCACAGAAACTGAAATGCAGGTCTAAGAAACTAAAATTAGATAGCAGCAGGGCACTTCAGAGGAAATGCTTCGTTTGTGTGGCAATGTTTCCCTTTTGTTTGGTGGCATTACAGCAGTGCCTTAGTAACACTTTCCTGCCCTTCCCTCTGTTCTCCTCTTGTGCCAGTTTACCAGTGAGAAGGTTGCCAGTGGGTCAACCCCTGCCATAGAGAGCTTGTACAGTAGAAGCTTCCTAACACTTCAGAACACTCCATTATAATTAAAAATTAATGGCAAATGCACTCTCTCCCTCTCTCAACCCTGAGAAATGTGTATCATTCCGGGGACAAAAGCTTGTGGGATACCAAACGCTTTCCATTGGAGGCTCCGCGCATCGCTCTGCGGCAGCTCCCTCACCAGCGTCGCTGTGCTCTCATGCTTGTAATCTGCCCTTGAAACCTCGCCTCTCCCTCGGCCACTGACAGCAGCACTATTGTTTTTAGCAGCTCAGCTTTTCAGCTGACTTCAGGATCCCCGGAGGCCATCCCTTTTTTTCTGACCGTGCTCCAGATTGCCCATCTGAAATCAGAGTAATGAAATGACTCCAGCACCGTTTGGTCCCTTGCCATTTACAGCCAAGAGGGCACCTCCTTTCCCTTGGCTTCCTTACCCGGGATCTGCCTGCTCCTGGCTGAGCTGCCTGGGCACTGGAGACACTGGCTGTGCCTGACAAGCAATCTCTGAAGGTTTCCGGGGCAGTGTTACACTCTGTCAGCATTGTTAGAGCTGAGCAGGGCTGCGCAGGATCATTGCTAGAGAGGCTTCCTGCAGGGGCTTCCTGACTGGAATGTGGGTGACTCACCGCACTCAGCCGCTCTTGTCTCAGAGAGATCACGCTCCTGCCGCACCAGGGCAGTGATGATGCTCCTGAAAATCCCTAGGAAAAAACAGCTGCTGCAATATAAAGGAGGGAGAGGATGTTTGGGAAGAGCAGTCGCTATCGGTAGCTTCTTGCTGCTGAGCAATTTCCGAGGGCATGGAGAGCTCTGTGTCCCTTTTGCGTCAGCCATGGGATGATGCATCCACTGCACTTCCCAAAATGCAGCGGCACTCTGCCAGGCTGTGGAGTGCAGAACACAGTGACAAGAGCATGTGTGTTTCTGTGTGCGCCTGCAGGGGAGCTTGCAAGCCCTATGGAGAGTCTGCACACGGGAAGCAGAGGTCACCACCTGCCCACACATGTTGTGGGTCCATTATTTCTTACAGATCCCACAGAAGTCCTGTTTTCCCTGTGAGCAGCTCTGGGGGTCACTCCAGGGTTAGCAAGGGCTGCCGGGGGACCCACAGACAGGCCAGCAGGAGAGCCTGCACTTGGGTTTACAGTGGCTGGCTGTCCTTCAGGTTGGCCACCCTGTCCTTTGCCCAGGTTTGTTCCTTGGAAAAGGCATCCCACAAAATGCCAGCACCACTTCCTGGCACAGGCAAGGCCCTGGTGCTTTCGGTCACCTCTCCAAAGTCAGGCAGCTCAGAACACTCATCTAGGACCGTGTATGCCAGTGGCTCCCAGCCTGAGCACAAACATGCTGCCCCACTGCTGGAGAAGAGCCTGGAGCACTGCTGAAATTCACCCTGGGCATGTCTGCCCCAGCCTGCTCAGCCCTGCCTCCAGGAGCATCCTCAGAGACTTCACTCCCCCTCAGAGATGACTCCCAGCACACTCTCAGGCAGCAGGGCCCAGCTTGAGAAGGGAGAGGCTGGAGAGGGACTCTCTGTCAGGAACTGTAGTGATAGGACAAGGGGGAATGGGTACAAATTGAAAGAGGGGAAATTTAGGTTAGATATTAGGAAGAAATTCTTTACTGTGAGGTTGGGGAAGCCCCATCCCAGGCAGTGTTCACAGCTAGGTTGGGTAAAACATCAAGCAACCTGGTCTAGTGGGAGGTGCCCGTACCCATGGCAGGGGCTTGGAATGAAAGGATCTTTAGGGTCCCTTCCAACCCAAGCCATTTGGGATTCTCTGAAATTGATTCTGGACATCACAGATCCTGCTCAGGAGGAAGGTGTGCAGATCCAAGAACTGGGCTTTTTTCCCTACATTCTCCATTTTCTGTTTTGTGTTAGTACAGGGTGACTGCTGCTCTTTATTTGACCCCAGTGGCAATACAGCTACAGAAGCAGGGAGGGATTTATCTCTGCAGAGAGCTTCAAGCAGCTCACCTGCTCTCCTAACACCCAGCCCAATCCCCTGCCTCAAAGCAAGACTCAAAGTTCAAACTTTTCATACAAGTTCAAAGCAGGACTCAGGTGGCACAAAAGGCACCTAGGCAGCTCCGTCAGAGCTGACCTTCTCCATCCACCCCAGGTCACACAACCCCTTCTCACCCCCAGCCCATGCCACCCTTGCCCTCAGTGGCTGCTGCCTCTCCCACCTGCAGCCCAACATGTGCATTGGGAAGGACTGAGCACCTGGAATTTGAAGTGCTTTTCACTGCAGTCACGCCCACAGTAAAAATTATAGTTCCCATAAATGACATGTGCAACTATAATTTGGTCAAAGTCTTTTCAAGGTTTCCGACTGAGCAAGTTATAGGTTGTAAAGGTCATCGTAAAGCATCGGAGAAGTTTAAATCTGTACGACCTCGAGAGCTCTCTAATGACTTTTTATCAGCTGTAACTTGGAACTCACGTATTCGAGCAGCAACCAGCAGTTGCAAAAGTCCCTGCATACAAACCAGGAAAATTCCAAACAACACAGACACGGCCAGATGCAGCTGCAAATGAAATGCTATGAAGAGAAATGAAGGGGCAGCCATGCTTTGCATAGCTCATAACTTGGAGTACAAGCATTGGGTAACAGAGCAAAAATAGAGCAAGGGATAATAGAGCGAAAAAGAGTGATAATAGAGCAAAAAAGAGGTTCGTTATTCTCCAGGAGAACTCCTCTCTCCTCACTTCCAGCATCCTTGCAGGACTGGAGGCAGTAGAGGAGATGAATCATACAATATTTGCAAGATTTGTAAAATCTTATCAATTCTGAAGTCCAATCTGGCTAATCAGCACATATCACAAGTGCAAATGATAACTCAAAGGAGCATTTAAATGACTGGTGCAACCAGCTGAAATTGAATCATCTACAAGTTCACTTGTGGCCCCAAGACCAAATTGTCACATCTCCCATTCTTTCTCCCATTCTTCCTTAAAAGGGATTTATTTCCCTCTCTTAAGCAACCATAACAGGATGATGTGCCTTGAACTCCAGTTCACTGCCTTTCTCACGAGTGCTGAGAATGGGCCAGTGTCCCCACGTGAACAAACACCACCTTCCCTCAGGACAGCTGGCTGCTGTTCCCACCCAAGCTCTCACAGTGGCCTTCAGAGAGGCCAGGCCCCTCTTGCTGCCATGCCTGTCCCCCAGCACAGGGCACAGAGCCACCAGGGGTCTTGCTTTCTTCTACTGAGGTTTGCCAGTTTCTTTCCAGCCAGCTCGTGGTCCAGCCTGGACACCAGCCTGAGATGCCACACGAAGAACTGATGGGGCAGTACATTACACAGCTAAACTTCTTAAGCTGCAGGAAGTAAGTTTAGGGCATCCTCACTTATTTTTCATTTGCATCTAATTTACCACCAGCACCAGTTGTGAAGAGCCAGGATGTCCCTGGAGCATCAGCAAAGAGGCATCATTCCAGGGCTCTGCACGGCGTATAGAGACTGCAAGGAGCCAAGTTCACTTGTAATTGTACAGCTGATACTGTGAACTTTCTTCTACAAGTTGTTAAAACAGACTTTTCATCTTTTGAGACAGCTTAGCCTAAGAGTCACATTTTACTTTCAGTTATACGGGTTTAAGTCTGGAGTAACTGATAATCTCCAAGCAACACCAAAGTCACGTTTTCTCCCCAGTGAAACCCTGAGATTGTGCAACAGAGGAAATGGCAAAGCTGGAGTAACTCTGGACTTTGAACACAGCTACTGAAACTCATGCTTTGACTGTGCGAACCCCCTTTACTCCTGCAAGCTAGCAATCCAGTTAAGCAATTAAGTAATGCAGTTAATCAATTAAGTACTTCAGTTAATCAATTACTACACAGAAGAATCCCAACTTTTCAGTAGTATCCAGAAAGAGCAACAAAGGCAGTGTTTTTTACAGCACAGGCTGAACTCTTCATTTTAAACCAATAAAGCTTCTCAATGGTCCAGAGTTTCAGAATTAAGCAAATCTGAAGCAAAATAAAAGCTGAGATTTACAATGCATATGGTGACTAGTGTTTAACTGCAGCAGCTCCTTGTGTCATACTGTGTCCTGTGTGCCACCCATTGTTCCACTTCATACATAAAGCTTTGGCACACTCTGAGTGTTCAGAGTCTTTTATTCATAACCTGTCAAAAAAAGATGTCCTCCGAGGGAAAGGGGGACTCAAAGGAGATCCACAGTTACTTAATAGCCTAATTTCTAGCACCAACCACATGAAGACAAATTAGGCCTTCAGACACTCGTCTCTTCCAACAGGGATCTCACAAGCTTATCAACAAGATTATAAAATGCTGTCTGCAAACAGTAGGGCAATCTGAAAACTTGCTCTTGTCTATTACTGCAAAATAGACACCAAAAGGTAGGATTCACCTCGCCTCATTTCAGCCATCTAAATAGCTGGCATCTCGTCTCAACAAGTCACTGCAGCTTCCTCTACAGCTGATGGCACGAGATTCCCACCTATTTTAGGATGGAAAAAGGAACAGTAAAGAAGGCATTGATGCTGCTGATGAGGGAGAACAGATCAATAGTTTATGACAGATGCCAGGGTCTGGGAGAGTCCCACCATGGCATGTCCAGGAGTATACATGGGGTGCAAAAGACTCCTGCAGGCTTCACTCCTCAGCAAAAAGGTTCAACTAACTATGCACAGCCCTAGACCTGGAGAGGAGCAGGAGGGGCTGGTCCCTGGCTCCATCAAATGGGGGATTAGAGAAGGAAGGAACCTGAAAAACAGCAAAATTATCTAACAGCTCATCATGCAATCTGCAACTACTAATGTCCATTTCATTTCACCAAAACATTTAGGTATCAGACACCTTGAACATTTCAAACACTCTGGAATGTTAAAGGGCCAGGCTTATCCCTGGCTTCTATCCACTCACCTTGCTTCAGCACCGTGCCACTCCAGTGACACTTTTTTTCCCCAGACCAAGAAGTATTAGGTATTTGCTTCCCTGTGATAACAAGTTTCCCTCAAATGCTGTCTTTTTCTTTTCCATACACTCAATTAATTATGAACACCTAGAAAAAGTAAGCTTAGGGAAAATACACAGACTTTCCTAGAGAACTGTTTGACACAGGTTCTTCTCTGATGCTTCTGATACTTTTCTTCTCTAGTGTTTTTAAATAGACACTGTATTTCACAGATGAGGTGACTTTTTCTTATTTTTCAGTCTTGCATAATGAAACACTTTGTACAGAAAAAAGTCTTTCTCGAGGTCGGTGGGTCATTGATGATTTGGCTCTGAAAAAACAGTCCTGGCAAGCTACACCTGAAAATAAAGTCATCTGGGAGACACTGAAAGAACTTATCATCAGATCTGAGCAGCTTGCTGTGGAAAACTGTATCTCAAATCACCTATCTGAGCATAGCTGACCATGCCAGTGGATACACAATTGAGATGAACAGTCCTGTTTGTTTTGTTTGCTGATTTCACATGGAAGTGAGGTGCAGTTGCAGTGCCAGTCCCTGTTGTAAGGGTGAATTTTTCAGTGGCCCATCACCACAGCTTACTGACCTGGCCATGAGCACCTGTGTCACCCCCAGCTCGTGCCCACTACACTGACCCTTGGAAGGTCTTGGCTTCAGGTTGAGAAGGGCAGGGAAATTTTCAAGACATATCTCAAATCCACAGGACATGAGGCTCCATCAGCTTTTCTGCTTGCAGAACTACTTTTTTCTTTTTCTGTTATTTACTGGCTTCCGAAGTTTGATGAAGGACCTCCGTGAGCTGATAACAATTCAATGCAGAGTGGATGATGCCCTTCAGTGTTTCTCAAAATCGAACACTTTCATGAGCTGATACTCCAGGAAACTACCAATTATCATTTTGATCCCTTTAGGATTAAACTCCAGGAGGATTAACTAGGATAGCAAGATAAGAAAACCAATCCAAAGAAAGCGCACTTTACAGAAGATTTAAAGCCTTCCACAAATCTGCACTTGGTGAGTTCAGTGTAGTGTTGAATCAGACATGGCAGAACCCCATGCAACCCACCCATGTGTGTGAGATCTCTATCTTAATCTTCATTTTACAGCCCCAAACCAGACTGTTACCATCTGCAGCATCTGAGCCAAGTAATTCAAGCTGATTTATTATACTTCTAACTCCGAACATCCATCACTCTGCAAACAGCCTAAAGGGAGATGCCCTATACCTTAACTTACACATTTTACAATGGTCTCCCTCTAGAGCTGTCTGCCAATCATAATATTTAAATCCCATGAAGCTTACTTCGTGCTTTCTGTAATTTGAAGTTCACATTGTATTTTGTTAATACACTGGGCTCCCAGAGGAGGTCCAATAACTTTAGTATGGAAAAAGATGCTACCACAGCACTGCACTTCTCATTTGCTGTTCCCTTGAATAGCCTCACTTAACTGGCTCAGTTTCTGACATCACAGAAATGAATGCTATTTTTTTCTAAAAGCATTATAGATTCTACCAATACCCAGCACCAAGTGTTTGTATTTACCCCTGAGGTAAGCAAGCTGTACTCAGAAGCTCTAACAAACCCCACGGTTGTGAGGGGATGCAATGCTGCTCACGACAGAGCAGCAGCTCATTTTAGCCTCTTCAGCACACAACTGGGTACCATGGACAACAGCAATTTATTTCCCTTCTCAGGGCTTTTCTAAAAACAATAGCCCAGTTTCTAGCATGCCAGGCAGCCACAGACCAGCTTGACTTGCAGTTAAGAGTGAATCTGAATACAAATTTTGAGAGCAGAATCCGTTACATGCTGCAGAATTTCAGTTTTATTACAATAGAAAGAGAGAGGTGAGAAATAACAACAATAAAACTGGAACTTGGGGTGCATTCTGACACAGAAGTGTTATGAAAGGCAACAAAGTTTTCCTCACATTACAATAATTCTTAAGGATGGACCAATAGGATTATGTACCACTGCAATGAACAGTTACCCATGAATGAGAACATTTTATTCCATCTAGACAGCAAATACACAACATAACCGTGGACCATTTTGGAAACCCATTATCAATAAAATTCTGCTCAAAGAAATGAAGCCTGTCCCATCTCTACCAGATCACCCAAGGTTTTATTTGGGCAGCTAAAACCCAACACGTTTTCCCAAGTACAATTTTAGCCGGGTTACCTAATTCCCAGGAAGGGTTTTGTCAGAGGAACTTAGGCAGAGGTTTTTTTCAGTCAAGCCCATCTCCAACAACTCTCGCAGCATAAAAATACGGGAAAGACGTAAGCATTTGGTGTCGTGGAGCTCTTCTATGCTTCGTACTCAAATATTTTAAGATCCTCAAGTAGTTCTTTAGCGAGCGCCTGCAGCTCTGCATTGCGGCTCCGGGACAGGGTGACGATGCGCTGGAAGGGCAGCGTCTCGCGCACCTCGGCGCCCGACCTGGCCAACACCTCTGGCTCCAGGAGCACCGACTGCAGGAGCCGCAGGGTGTGGAGGCAAACCTCTGTGTCCGGGTCTAAAAGCAGGGAAGAAAAGCATCCAGTGCTTGTTAGAAGCGAGTCTGAACAGATCCACCAGGCAGACAGGGAATAACGGAGGTGTCGTTAATTCCCAGGTGCCGTTTGCTGCGGGCTGGCTCTAGGAGGTACCTGGAAACCACATTTTTGTCCTCCCTCAGCAGCTTCTGCCCAGCAGTGTTTGCGAGGGAGAGATAACCAGGAACCTTTCTCCTGTTTTTCAGATGTTGAAACTGCTGTAAACTAGGGAATGTATCAACCTAAATTTATCCAGTCAGTGCCCAGGATGTACCGTTGGACGCAATCCAATTTAAGAGCAGAACAAAGTGTATCCCACGATTATTCAGACTTAAAAAACAAACAGACTAACAAATCAAATCTGCAGTAAATCATCAGGCTTTTCTTTAATTTCTTTTTATACAAGGCTTCAGATTTCTTCAAAGCTCAATAAAATATTAATCTTTATAAAACTTTCTAGCAACCACGTATCAACCTTCCAAGTGTTTAATTCAGTCTGCACAAGATTGAAATGGGCATTGAAGCACTGCTGCTCAGGAACGTGCCAAGGAAATGCAGCAAAGACCTTTGACTGACTTAAGCCAGGAAGACATGTAATAACTCCACTGCTAAGAACACAGGATGCATTTTTAATTACTGAAACATTAGGAGCATTACATTTTAATCATTCGCAATGGCCCATTTGCATTTAGTGGTTTACAGCTTTATCAAAAGCATGTGGTAGAAAGACTTCCCTATTCTGCATATTCCAAATGAAAACATCTAATATATTTTTATAGCTGGAGCAGTTATTTGTCCCACGTGCCATGCATTTTTAATGTGTTTTTCATTAGCATACCTAGTCTTCAGCAAGCTTTTGATACAGTGTTGTGCAGAAAGGTTGAGAAAATTAATTCGGATCACTTTGAGCACAAAAGCACCAGAGAAACCAAAATCTCACTGAAGGAGCATAAAACCAGTGCTGTGATGAACCAGAGTGCACTGAGTTTGGAGGGAGCATTTGGTGGGGCTGAGGCAACTTCTTCCCATTCCTGGCTTATTTCACACATAACACTGGTGACCTGGAAAAGGACTGAGGAGAATTATTCATTAAAGCATAAGGGTTGAAAGCACCCAGGGGGGCAGCAAACAGGATGTGATGGACAGTGAAGAAGACTGGTTTTAGCATGAAACTTACTGCTGAGATGGGGATTTTTAAGCAATTCCCAACAGCACAGGGCTGAAGTACAGTATTAAAGATTGTGACATCTGCTCTACACCCAAAAGCCAGGCACTCTCTCTCTCTCTTCCTCCATTTTCCATCATAAATGGAAATAACCAAGTGTTAACCTGTTAAGAAAGGAGTTCCGCTTTCTCCTGGAAAACCAGCAGAGTAGGGTATAATCCGAGGACACAGGTATTGTCCAAACCCAAAAAATAGTGTGCATTTTCTCCTTTCCTGTGCAGTGAGAATCCTAGCTGTTGGGCCTGCTGGACAATTTTAAACATGTCAAATCAATAAAAACCTAGTGATTAGTGCTGCACACCCATGCCACAGCTACTCCCGTTGCTGACACCGGGGCTGAAGGCTCTAAGGAGTCTCTTCCTATCATCATCTCCAGCAGTACCTGCAGGTGCAACTTTCTGAGTGCTGAGCAGCTGTAACTCATGGGGAAATGCTGCAGCTCAGCCTCACAGACAGCAAGACTTTATGTCCAACTTCCAACTGGCTAGCAATACTTCAATTAATCCTTTCGAGAAAACCTGGGTGCAAATTTTGGTTTTCAGATTTATTCTGACCTAATCAAGCTATGACTAAAAGCCTTGAATTCATCCTTCCTTGCCTTCATTTTTTGCCTCCATGCCTTCCACAGTGTGTCTTTTTTAATGCCTATTTTTTTTTTTGCCAGATATAATTTTCAAACTCTGCACGCATCACCTGCCCCTTTTTCTGGACTTTGTATTATTCTATATTTATTCATTAGAAATAGCAACCACAAACTACAGCCCAAAGAGGTAAGAAGAAAGAAGCTTTGGGGAGTGAAATCTATGTAGTTCATTCACAATCTTCCTCTGTGTGACATTATTCCTCCATGAAATAACACCACTAATATTTTTAATGGCTTGCAGTACTGCTGGGAAGCTTCATATATGTAAGATGAAAAGAGCTTTGTTATTAATAAAGGAATCAATATTAGTATTATCTGCAAGAGTTTAAAGGCTGTAGAAATTAAAAAATCGATCAGGGAAGAAGCCTTAGCAGGGGAGCCAAGAAAATGAGGATCTGTAGGAGATCAGGAAATGATTTCCAGCTTGACAAACAAGAATGTTTTCCAGTAAAGCAGAGAGGTTCTAGAAAGAATCTCCAACAGCAGCCAGGGAAGCTCAACAGCTTGAGTCACTCAAATGAAGAACAGATTAGGCACACGGGCATCCAGCAAAGGAAGGAAATGATCCTGCACCAGAAGATGACTTAATACACATTTAACCTCAGATTGCCATTGTTTTGAATGTATTCTGAGATGTTCTGAGTTAAATAAATACATATGCCTTAAAATACACTCCCTTAGGATTACATGTGGTTTTGAGAATACTGCTTATTGAGGATAATCATGTTTCCTAAGAGGATTTAAAAAAAAAAAATACCAGAGAAATCTTTCTCTTGTCTCCAATATCATTAGGGACGTTTTCTAAAAACCCTGTCTACAAAGCACTCAGAGAAATGTAAGGAATCTTCATTATTCAGCATTATATTTATGCCAACAGCTTCCAGATTTAGTCATTTCTACACTAGCTGAGTAACATTTTGTTTGTACAAGACTGAAAAAATCCTTTCTAGCTGTAATCAAATCACTGCATCACATCCTCCCAACCACCAGCACACACATCTCCAACTACAATTTCAAAACCATTATTTCTGGAGAAGAGGGGGAGAAATCAAGCTGCTTGCCTCAGCTAGGATCACAGGCGTAGCACAAACCTACCACCATCATAAGGTGCTGATGTAATTTTACCAAGGTGTTGAAACTGCTGGAGCTTGCTGACGTCCTGCAAGCTGCCAGCTCAGTTTGATGTCAATGGCTTTCAGTCACTGACAAAAGGCAGCTGATAACGTGGACGTGGACAGATTTTAGTCACATCTGTCATTAGCACCAGGCTCTCAGATGAACTGTCCCCTACAGCAGTGTTTAAGTAATTGCATTACATCAATGCTGAACAGCTTATCCACAATTGGCTCTGAGCTTTGTGAACTCAATTTACACACGGCCACACCATCCCCTGGCCACCTGAATGCAAGATTTATTGCCAGCACACTGTTTACAGCTGTGCCTGTGTACAAGAGCACAGAAGTTCACAGGGCCAAGTGCAAGGTCCTGCACATGGGTCGGGGCTATTCCAAGCACAAGTACAGGCTGGGGGATGAAGGGATTGAGAACAGCCCTGAGGAGAAGGACTCAGGGGTGTTGGTGCACTGGCAGCCCAGAGAGGCTGGGACACCCAAAGGGGTTCTGGGCTGCATCCAAAGCACCGTGGGCAGCAAGGGAGGGGGGATTCTGCCCCTCTGCCCCACTCAGGTGAGACCCCACCTGCAGAGCTGCATCCAGCCCTGGAGCTCGCAATATAAGGAGGACGTGGATCTGTTGGAGTGAGTCCAGAGGAGGGACATAAAGGTAATCAGAGGGCTGGGGCACCTCTGCTATGGAGACAGGTGGGGCTATGAGAGAGGTGGGGCTGTTCAGCCTGGAGGAGAGAAGGCTTCAGAGATTTAGAGCCTCTTCCAGTGCCTAAAGGAGCTACAAGAGAGCTGGACAGGGACTTTGTACAAGGGAATGTCATGACAGGGCAAGGGGCAGTGGCTTTAAACTGAAAGAGGGCTAGATTAAATATTAGGAAGAAATTCCTCACTATGTGTGTAATAAGTTGCCCAGAGAAGCTGTGGATGCCCCATCCCTGGAATTGTTGAAGTTCAGGATGGATGGAGTTCTGAGCAACCTGGCATAGTGGAAGGGTATCCCTGCCCACAGCAGGGGTCTTGGAAAAAGATGCTCTCTTAGACCCCTTCCAATTCAAACCATTCTATGACTTCACAATTTCAAAAGCTTCCTACCGCTGCTGTAGATACCATTCAATTAAATTCCTGTCTGATTCCAGCAGGAAGGAGCAATCTGCCACTCAGCCTTTCCTTGTAATGAGCCTGTCAGACTACCTGTGCTCACAGCATATTTAACAGAGACAGCTACGGCCACGGCTTCCCCTGTGTAAGATCCCTTTGCGTAGCCAGTGCTGGCAGGGCTGCAGCAGCACCTGCAGCAGCAGAGTTTTCCAGACATTTCTATATTGTTAATAGGTCTGAAGAAACAAGAAATGTTGCAGTAAAGATGCTCTGAGGGGAAGGAGCAGAGAGAACATCAGGGCAGAAAAAAAGACCGAGCTTTGCTGCTGCAATTCTTACAGACACAAATGCACTTTCTCTCTGCAAAATTTTTGCCCCAGCTCCTGTGTTACAGCTGGGTTTCCTTCAGTCTCCTCCCTGGCTGGGTGGCTGCTCTCACAGAGAGTTCAGCTAAGGAGAATTCCCCATTATCCCACAGACACATGCTTGTCATGCTTTTACCAGGGAAATCCTTGAGAGAGGCTCCCAGGATCCAAACTGAAGCAGCAGTTCAGTCCCAATTTGCCTGCCAGGGGCTGCAAGTGAGCAGGAGTTTGCACAGAGGCTGCTCTGTAGCAGGTGGGGAACACTGTGCTCCTCACAGAACATCAGTTTGCCTGAGCTGTTAGGCAGGGCAAGGACCTTGTCAAGAAGCTCCTGGTCAGATGGCAAGGACAGCCTGGAGCTCCATCTGGGCAAGCAGCTGAGCATGGAAAAGTGTGAGTATGGAAAAGTGTGAGTATGGAAAAGTGTGAGTATGGAAAAGTGTGAGTTTGGAAAAGTGTGAGCATGGAAAAGGGCAGACATTCCACGAGACTCACCCTGGCCACTCTTCCAGCCTCCCAGATAACTGAGGCTCAGGGGACTCTGCGTCAGAGCTGACATCCCTGCATTTACCAAAATGGATGTGGTCTTAAAGGGCAATCCTCTTCTTAAGATTAGTGTCATCATCTGAAGAACAGCATGAAGACGAGTCAGGGGAGGTTTAGGCTGGATATCAGAAGGTTTTCCATCCAGAGGGTGGCTGGGCACTAGAATAAGCTCCACAGGGAAGCTGTCACAGCCCCAGGTCTGCCAGACTTCAAGGAGCATTTGGACAACATTTTCAGGCACATGGTGGGATTCTTGAGATGTTTTGTGGGGTCAGGAGTTGGACTTGATGATCCAGATGGGTCCCTTCCAACTCAGAATAATGGTTCTATGACAAGAGGATGAAACTGTTGAGCACTTGAAAGACGGGTAACTCCGGGTTTGATTTATGAGCCAAAATTTGTTTTAATACAGACATCAGTTTATAAATATGATGGTTCTGTTTGTCCAGATGTTTTTTAAATAACATCCTGCCATGCAAATAACCTGAAATTTCAAAAGCTCTCACAGCCATAACAAATTCAGACAGAAGAGCAAGGCATTAGAAACCTTCAGAGTTAGTCATGAAAAGCAAATATTGA
Organism: Oreocharis arfaki; assembly: GCA_013398015.1. Classification (NCBI taxonomy): domain Eukaryota; kingdom Metazoa; phylum Chordata; class Aves; order Passeriformes; family Paramythiidae; genus Oreocharis; species Oreocharis arfaki. The sequence continues at coordinate 89,010 of VZRR01013723.1, forward strand.
GGGTGCAGGCAGCAAAGTGAGAATGTGCTTCATGCAAGCATTTCTAATAGAGACCATCATTTGCAAAGAGTTTGGATAAACATGGTTGGATTTCCACATGGAACTGTGGTGGAGGAAGCTGAAGGGCAAGATCTAAAATTAGTCCTACTTCTCTTTTTGTGTTTTGTTTAATGAAGTACCTGGAGCAATTTCCCAGCTATGGACAAGAAATGTCACTGACATCGTGTCTCTGAATTCCATGCTTTCTCAAGTATCCAAAGAGAGTGATTTTTTAAACTGCATTCAAAGAAAAGTGGGGAAAATCAAAATAAAGATACACAATAATAAAAACCCCCACCCAAACAGAGAAAGTAGAGAAAAGCCTAGACTCCTTTTCTCCAGCACTCATTTGCTGGCAGATGTTCTACATGATCAAAAATGAAAAACATTAAATTTAGTCTTTATTATTAATACCTGAGCTGACTGTTACTTCTTATTCTTCAAGAGATCATTGTCAGAGAAATGTTCCAATCCACTCCGTTGGCAGTTACAGAATGGAGGTCTTATTGCATCTTTAGATGGAAAACACCAGGGAAAAAAAAATTGACACATCTCAGGTGGATTTCTACCCAGTATGATACAGGCTTCTTTTCTGTGGCTGAGGACAGGGTTTCTTTAAATCTGAAAGTTATGTGAAACCCTCAGCCAGGACACCAACACAGGGACAGCAGCTGATGGAGGAAACTAAAGCTGCCTTTTTAGTCCAAGATGGGAACAGCTGCTCTGCAAACAAATGGTGCTCCACAAGAGGAGAACTCTATTGATCCCACAAGCTGCTCCTTGGACAGAAATCTGAGTCATCATTCATGTGCTCTATGCTGGCACCAGGCTGGGAAGGTGTAGGCAGGCACAGCTGATACCCACACAGAGGATGCAGTGATCAGTGTTGGTTATTAAAGGGTGTCCATCTTTTAGGCAGTTTTAAAAAGGGAGGGAAAAAAAGGGGAGGAAAAAGACAGCCCATCTCATAAAGTGCTAAAACTAGAGATCTGCATTATCTTCAAAAATTGTGCCAAACATTTGGTTCTCTCCTATAATCAGTACAGCCTCCAGCAGAAAGAGCTATTAAGAACTCTTGATAGTGAACATGAAGTCACAGCAGCTCATCCAAGTTTCCCAAAGACAATAGGATAGCTTGCTGTTAACATTCTTACTCCACTAGGAACCTTTATTAGATTTTTTCCCTTCTTTCTCTTCCAATCCATGTATTCAATGTCAAGGCACATTTCTGTCTCTTCAAAAATGCTGTGAGACAACTTGAATCAAATCCCTCTTTGCTTCAGATACAACAAAGGAAAATAAAGACAATCGAGTCAATTATTTGCTCTCTTCACTTAATGGGAAGGACATTCTTCTTCAGTGGACAAGGATGGGCAGAAACTGAGAACTCAGAGAAGGAATTTGAGGGATTTATCAGCTGCATACAAGGCAGTGGGAGAAAGATGGGCCTGATGCATATAGGCTGAGGTCATGGACACTTGGAGATTGGCAATGGAAAAGCAAACAGGATGATTCTCTGAAAATGAAAAAAAAAATCAGAGGATGATTTCTGGGGCCTCTCTTAGTGGGAATGGTGATAAAAGCATACAAAACTGGAAAGCTGAGTCATGTCATAAGCCTTAATCAAAACAGGCTTTGAAGAAGCTTCCGGCAGGCAGGCAGCACGTACAGGATACCCTGCCAGCACAGGGTAGTGCTCTGCTCTCCTCCATGGAAAAAACGGGACCTTATGCTGTAGCAGCTCCAGGTGTTCATGAGCCAAATCTTGGCTAGCAGAACCTGAAGATGCTGGTCAGGGAAACAGGAGAGGAGCAAGAGCAGGAGGAAGCTGCTGAATTTTACAAGTACAGACATTTAGAAATAGATTACATACTGAGAAAACTAAGGAGATCTCACACAAAATGATGGAACAAGATCAGGTCTTGGATCTAACCTCTCATCTGATATTCAAACCAGCCAGCTCTTTCTCTCTTGACAGTAAGCAGACTTCCTCCAAAGTCAGGAATCTGAACCTGCAGAAGTGCTTTATCTGAGAATCTTCCTCCCTTGATGTAACTGGAGAAGTTTATTATCAAAAAGTCAAGGAATTAGCCATGATCATCCTTCTTTCTATGACCCAGCCATAAACAGTTAGCACTTCCAAATCACAGCCTTTCCATTTCTCATTTCCATTAGTAGCTGCAAATTAATTATAAATGTTTCCCATTTCATCCTCTTACTTGACCTAGGAGCCTTTTTCAGACAACAGACTGCATCAAATTATTATCTTTTTTATCACAACAATTGAAAGGGCACATTTGGGAGCCCACAGCCAGACAGGATTCTTTGAGGGTGTTTTGGGTTGGTATTTTTTGCTAGAACAGCTTATGTATATATTAGTCAACATAAAGTAAAAGGAAAACCTGGACTAAGACGCTGAATTTCAAAGCACAGCTGTACAAAGGACCATGTATTTAATGTACTCTCAGGATCCCATTTTTCTCAAAATATATTAAAAACCCCCATAGAAATGGTGTTTTCCCTTACAAGGATTACTTAATTTCCTGAGACCTTGGAAGAAAGAGCCTGTGGCATTCCACAGCAGGAAATTATTTGATGAAAAGCATGAGCAGCTACATTTTCTGTAAGATAGTTAAGGGAACCATGAGCTATGCAAGTAGCTTTCAGTTTACCAACCCTAACCAAAGCTTTTTCAAAAATTCGGTGTCAAAATAATTTCTGGAAAAAGCAGATGCAACCTCTCTCATTTCAGCTGCTGTTAAGTGTTTTCCAGTCGTACTTTAGCAGGGGTTTAGCAGCACAGAGGGATAATTAACCTCCACAGTCCTATCTGCACACCAAAATCTCCTCATAAATCCTGAGAAAGCCCAGGCAGGGCAGTGTCCCAGCTCTGTCCCCCTGCTGTCCCTCACGAGCTGTGCACACGGCTGCCAGCCCAGTCCAATGCACACTGGCAACGTCAATCCCTGCTGGCTCCTGCACAGGGATTTGAAGCCTCTCAAAGAGCAGAGCCTTGATGTCACTCATGTACCTGACAGTGACAACACAAGTCCTTGATGTCCTTGGAGCCCTGCACTGGCCAAAGGCACAGCTGGGAATAGTCCTCCAGCCCTGGAGCCCCAAATCCTATTAGAGCACAAGGCCTCTCTTCAGAAAGGGCCACTTTTGCAACTTTAGTGTAGTTACAGACTTGGCTTCTTTCCCCCAAATGTGTACATTCTCCTTTGTTAAATGGTAGTGAACTGATATGTAGTTTCCCCTTAAGGTTTATTTTAAAGTTGGTATGTGAAGACACAGGTGGCTTTTTTTCAAACCACTTCATCGAATTTCTTCATTCCCTCTTCTTAAATCTACCACCCTTAAATTTTACATTAATGGAGTATTACATACAGTGCCAAAAGTTTTGTGGTAAATGCACATCTCCCTCCAGCTATGTGCCCTTTTTGTTTACTTTTATCCTGTCAAAAGCTAATCAGGTTACAGATACAAACTTCTGGTTTGTTACTTGCAACACCTATTGCAAATCTACAAAACCCTGAAAGTCATGATTTACAAGGTTCTTAGAGCAACTTACCATTCAAGAGCCACCAAAGCAGGGGAATAAAACCTGGACTTTCACTGATGTACTTCAAGCCTTTCAGGTTGATACTAACATTGTAAAGTGACATTAGCATTAGCCTAGAATTGAAAGAAAGAAGATGTGATGGCCTTTGATTTCTCTGCATGCTTCAGCATCTTTTCTCATTTGTGTCAAGCACGTACCAATGCAAAAGCCCGTGCTAGTAGTAATTTGTATTTTGGTAACAGAGATAAATCTCAAATTATATATAAGCAATGTTGTGTTAACCTTTGTTTCTTCAGTTGAATCACATATTCTAAACACATGAAAAAATACCCCATGCAAGAGTAAGAAGGTCTCAGGGAAGAGAATGTTCTCTGTTCTGGAGCCAGCTTGGCTACTGCTCTCTCTCATGCCTGAGACAAAGCTGCGTGTCACTGCACCGCCACCATGTCCAAACAAAAGGGAAACAATTTGATTCCAAATGGACTTCACACCTCACACCCAGTTCTCCAACAAGCTCTCATGGCTTAAGCTCCTATGCCACCAGCAGACTTTTGGACACTCTGTGGACACCCTCAGAAAGCAGAAAAGGCAGTGACCCATTGCAGGCTAAACTGAGTTGTAAAGGGTGTAATTTATGTGCTCTGAGTTTGATCACGTCACTTATTAAGCAGTAGAAAGAAGGAAGAGCAGATTTATTAAATCTGCTGCACCAGTGGCCACTGCCAACCAGGGAAGGGTGCTTTGGCTCTGAAACTGCAGCAGGTAAAGCCCATACACTGCTTTTCATCCAGCCCCTGCAGCTCTGGGCTTCCAGAACAAGCCCTGACAAAAAGGCACAACATTACCTATAATCAGCCAGAATGGAAATGATCAATAAACCATCATCTTATAATGGCAATGTTAACATTTCTTGAGAATGTCTTTCCCCCTTAATCTGTTTGACATTTGCAGTTAGAAATAAAGTGACGTAAAAAGGCACTGCTGTGTTTGTATTTTTGTTTCACTTGTTTGCTTTGTGCAGACAAAAGGGACTGGTGGTGGTGATCCAGGGAAGTGCTGAGGTTTTTGGAGTGCTGGAGCACCCCACAAGCCAATGCAGTGGCACATGAATATGTAACAGCATATTTAATTAAACACACTCACCTAGGCACAACAGAGAAGCATCTCCAGGGCCTTTATAACCACCTTCACTTCCAGTACCTGCACATTTTAGTAAATATTTTTTGCAAAATAATTGCAAAAGTGCTTATTGAAGCAAACCTGACACAAATGATTACTGGATAAACAATACTTTTTGGTGGTTTTTTTTTTAGTGTGGAGAGAGTCTTAATTATGCACTTCACAATCTTCCTACTTAGACAAGCCAAATTTAATTAACATCTTGTACTACTGTATCTGTCAATGCTTTCTTTAAAATCTAGAACTAAATGCACAGCTAGAGCCCCTTCTTGTCTTGTTAATACATGGGATTAGTATATAAAATGTACTGTTATGTACTAATATCTCTCTTTACTGGCTACTTTCAACTGCCACAAAAGCAAAGTTGAATGTTCTTAACCATTTAATTATAGCTACAAACAATTCTGTAAATGTTTATTGACTGTGTAACAATTACAAATGTTGGACAAACCCTACACCAATGAGAAAAATAACTGAAGTCTTTCACATCTGCAACTTCAGAAAGGCAGGGACACCCCTGCGATTTCAGACCCAGCACTCACGTTGCTATATTTATTCCATAAAAATATGGGATATATTTATTCCATACTCACTGACTACAGTGGCTATCACAGCAGCTTTGGAGTAAGTGACAGCTTCTCCCTGTAATTTTTTTTGTTTATATATTCATCCAAATAAAACACAGGATTGCTAGAACCAGAAAACAGAACTCCCCTGTTTATCAGCTTACTTTGATACTGCTGTGTGTAGAACTGGACTCACAGTTTCCCCTGATTCTTCACACAGAAATAAAAAATATTGTTGAAAAGAAAAGCTAGAAAATAATTGTAAAACCTCAAAACTAAGCAAAAGACAACCATAGCATTTAAAACTATAAGCCAAATTTTTTTCTTCAACTGATTGGATTATAAATTGATGTGCTCCCATAGAACACCATGGTGATGCTTTAAGAAAAATGCATTGCATTTCCAGAATAATGAACAGACATTTTCACCTGCGAGGTATAGTTTTAAAAACGTATCTGTCTGTATGAATATGTACATAAATGTATGTGTAAACATTATTTATGATGACTCCAGAGTCCATCCTCTGGATTATACTTCAAATAACTTTGAAATTGCACTAGAATTTACGGCAACCTTCATATCCTTGTCTCACAGTTGTCTTTCATTTTGTCCTGGCTTATGTTCCCTATGGGAGGAGAAAAGGGAGTTCTTCTGACACATCTGCTTATGAAAATGCTGATTAAGGTTAACCAGCAGCCAAAAAGCCTTACATGCAAAGAACAACTTAAAAACAAATCAACCAACCCCCAAACCCTTCTTTTCTGGGCTGGGAGACTGTAAAACTCCCCAAAAAGAAAAGAAAAAAGTCTCGTGTTAGTAACAGGTTTTTAGAACTGAACAGTGACAAGACACATACAGAGCTCATTAAAAAAAAGATTTTTTTTTTTCATTATGGACATGAAAGACAAACACAGAGAAACATTTTGCACTAAAACATTTGAGCAAATTAGGCTCCCTTGTTTTATGACAAGGCCATGAAGAAATGTCCTTTCTGGCATGTGCTCTAATGTCAGAATACAGCAATTTTTGTTATCCAGTGGCAAGTTCAGAGTAAGGAAAAAAAAAAATGTTGGTTTTGTGGGATATGAGAAAATGCCATCACTGCACTGCATTCAAGCTATTGTAACATATGCTTAATATTTCTCACTTATCAACTACCTTGAGCAACCTCTTTTCCAAGCTCCCCTCCATTTGTTAGCCCAGAAATTAAACCCTGTTGAATTCCTTGCCACCTCATGGGATTGTTCTATGTATGTTTCACCAGCAGTGCTGTCTGGCAGCAGCCAAGTTTACATCGCCATGGGTAATTCTTCTGCAAAGCAGGCAGGTTTTGAAGTGTAATTACAAGCAACCCAAAATATAAATTGAAAAGAAAGGCCCTCAAATCCAGTTACATTAATACAATATGAAATTATCAAAACCAGTTTATCTGGACCCATAGACACATATCCACTTGAAATTCAGAGTGTGTGTGCAGGAGTATCTTCCCTCCTCCTCTCAAAGTCCTCTTTTTTTTCTCCATTTACAGATTCTGAAACAGTATGGATCCTCTTTTCAGGTTTTTTTTGGTTTTGTTTGGTTGGTTGGTTTGGGTTTTTTTTATACACATGAAGGCAAAAGTAACCTTTTCTTTCTTAAATTGAGATTCTCATACAATTCTTTCAGTTGGGATGTTATCAAAAAACCTCCTTCTGTTGACCTTCAAGCCCAACACTTGGGAAACACAGCAAATGACTGATCTCAAATCATCAAGCCACTATCTACAGCACAGCCTGTTCAGCTTTCCCCTCACCACCCAACAGGGAAAGGCAAACACCTTCAGAGGGCAACTTGCTCCCCCTCACACGAGCAATCACCTGACAGCACCATCTCCTCCCAGTGACTGTGGGAAGGAGCCCAGTCAGTCAGTAAATGCTTGACATCCCCCTCTCTGACAGCTGAGGTTAGGCCAGATAAAACCTCTCCAAAGTGAAGACAGAGCCTGATTTCATGACTATCACATCCAACCTGCCTAAACGTGTGCCTGGACGTGGTCAAGTTACTGCTGTTTGTCAGCTGAGCTGTGACAGCTGCCTCGGGTATGAATTGTTGGTGTATTTATGAAAAAACCACCACAGTGGCTCAAACCATCTTCCTGAACAAATGAACCAGGTGTACAGGACCAGTGCCCACAGTTCAGCAGATGAGCCACTCGTTAAACCACAGTAATTTGCTCAGTCAAGGCCATATATCCTCAGCTTATAAGGTCTTGGAGGAAAAGGCAAAGACAATTGTTTATTTAATCTCTCCATCAGCTGAAAAGCACACTTTTGCAGTAGCTGAACTGTGCAACAAGGCCTTGCCTTTAAAGCTGTACTGCAAGGTCACTTTACAGGCACTCCTACAAACTGAAGTGTGTGTTGAGTCTGGCTGCTAAAGAGCCTAAAATGATTTCATTTTTGCTCTTAGCAGATCCATAACTCACTTTCTTCACTAAGGACATGTGACACTTTACACTTCATATTAGAAGGGAATAAATATGAGTCCACATTTCCCACATCCCCTCTGCTGCAAAACTTGACCTCACACCTTCCTTATTTCTCACTCAACTCGTGACCCCCTCCCAAGGTAGATGAGGGCGCCCCTGCTCACCTTTACAATATTATGGTGCTTAAGAGACCTCCAAAGAGACACAAAACCTGGATAAAGCCTTGCAGCCAACTCTAGTATATCTGCAAGGAAAGCTACTGAGAAAAGAGCTTCCTCTCCAGGAAAGGAATAATGGGAGAGTGGGAAAACTACTGTCATCACTTGAGCTGCACTGCATGATAATGCATTTCTTTTGAAAGGGAAAAAAAAGTCAACGTACACTTTAAATTTGTTACAGAGTCCTGGCTTCATGTCTCCCAGGAGATGCATCATTGTGTCCAGTAACTCCCGACTGGAACCGACCAGGAACTCACGGCCACAGGCCAGCGCAGCCACGTCTGTGGGAGAGCACAAAACATTACCAAAAATCGTGTTCCAACCAAAGGTTTTTGCTAATTATCAGGACCACTAAAAAGATATGTCACCTGTAAAGAATGAACTGTGGCATTTACATAAACTTCAGACCACATTCACCTACATAGCAAATACTGAAGAGCAAACACTGGTCAAGCTCCTTCAGAATTCTACTTTGGTTACCAAAGCACTTATTCAGAATGCCCAGTGTCCCAATAGCAACACAGTAAATTATGGAAAAAAGGCTGTATTCAACCACAGGTAATTTGTGACTAAAGCAAAGCTGATCATTATAGGTTCCACTTTAAAGAAACAGGATTGCAGAGTTTTATAACCACTCAATTCAATATACCGGGCACACTACACAACCAAAAATCTCATGAACATCTACTCAAAGGTTTTTTTCCTACCTCTCTGCAAGTGTGGCATTATTCAAGCACAAACCAATAGACAAAATTATTTCCAAAGAGTACTGCTCCAAAGCAGACTTTCCTTTATTATTTCCCTTATGCCTGCCCCATTCTCAGTACAGTGGCATAATACATCACATATTGATTTCATTACAATCTTTGATGACAACCCAACAGCTAAAAATCCCATATTCAGAAAAGCTGTTCATTCAAGATTCACTTATTTATACAAATATCCACTATTTCATCTACCTTGCATCATGTCTTTTGGGTAATTTGGCAGCTACAGTTTCACAGAAATGCAGATGATGTATCAACCTTATGCCTCACAACCTCCAGAGCCAAGGGCAGTCATTCTACAACAGATATGTGGCTTTTTACTTATTTTCCAGCCCTAAAAAAAAATACTTAGTGTGGAAGTCAGGTTTATTACCTTCTGCTTCTCTTACACAGTGAAAGGGTGGCGTATTTGACAGTAACCAAATTTTTAAGCAGTTTCAAAATCCTTAGTCCTTGCCTTAAGCTGGAGCTGATCTACTTGCACCATCTGCAATTTGTAATCTTGTAGATGTTGGCATCACTGGTGATTCACAAAGTGAATTGATGTGTACAAACTAATGTGAGCATACAAGACTGGCACAGTGGTCCTTGTTTCATTCCAGACTGAAGAATGCAATAGGGAATTCCAGAACTCAGTGGCTCTCACCTGTCTAATCCTTAACGATGTCACAGGCAGCACAGAAGTGCCTGTAACAGAAGTGTCAGTGACAAAATTTGCTAGAACTTTAGGAGACCAGAGAGTCACCCAAGACATCAACACCGACAAGTTAACTTTGAAAAGCTGTATTTACTGCAGCTTCTATGAGGCAATATACATTCCCAGTGCGTGTGGAATGCTATTCTGAGACACAACATTAACTTACTTGTTACAATCCCTGCCAAAGCTAATACAAACTGATTTTCCTCAGAATCCAAATCCTGCTGTTTCATGTCTTCACTTAATGACTTCACAAAGCTCTCCATGGTCTGGGCAGTGATTGTGAAAAACTTTACTGCTTTACTCTGCAAGCATGGAGCAGAAGAGAGATTACACACACTACAGCAACTGTAATTATTAGATGCTACAGTAAAACTGAACAATCTTCCAAATTATCAAAACATCCAGTTATTTCAAATAAACAACAGAAAATACCAGGTATTCACTGAGCAACATGTTTGATCCCCTAATATTTGAAACCATTACCTCAGAAGACAACAGGAAACTACTCAATGCTACATTTATTCATAACACTGAACCATTACATATCTAACTCCTAAGCACACAATAATATATATCACCACGCAGAATTAAAGCTTATTTTCCAAAGTGAGAATATTATCTCTTTGTTTTGCAGTAGCTGCACCAGGTGTTTCACATTTATCTGGCCTACTTACAGTAGTTTTTGTCAAAATCAGCTGAAGACTGGAGACTTAACATGAAATTCCGAAGAAAACAATGGAGTACCCAGAAAAAAAAGCAGAATTCAAATGGATCCTAATAGGACTCATTATTGCTCAATACAGGATGGAGAGTAACAGGCTATGCAGAAGTTATTTAGGAAAGGAAATGGAGGTCTCTCCTGGGTTGAACTTAAGTCAGGCATGCCACGTGAGAGAGAATAATCATCACAGCAGAGCACACAACCAGGAGCACAGGCTGTAATTATGGCACAGTCTTTCCCCCCCCAGCTGCAATCCTGCTCCATTTGGAGGTATCTCAGCTGAGGGAGCACCACCTGGTACAAAGCTCAGGGCAGGGCAAAGAGCCAGGCCAGAGGTGCAGAGTCCACAAAGAAGGATGGAGAGATCTGTTTCTGTTCATTGGTAATTCTGACTAGTAAAACATTGCTGGAACTCTCTTTCACACAGAGGATGAAGGCTTTCATACCCAAAACAGTGTGGCAGAGAGCCCATAATGCTGTGTGTCCCAGTGTCTTTAATAATTTTTCCAGTTGTTTCACGAAGCAGCTGAAACTTGTAGTTATTCCCAGCAGTGACCCAATGGGAGAGTTCAAGAAATGCCTGAACTTTTATTCATTTTGTAAAGTGACTGAAAATTTTAATACTTCTGCAAAATTACTGCTTTCACAGTATGTGCAAAGCTAGTGGTAACATTTATTTATTCCTCTACTGCTGCACATTCACCACATTAAAGATGTACAGTTCCTGTGGAGTGACTCCAACAAGAGGGGACAAAAAGCAGGCTCAGTCAACACAGTATCTTCACAAATGATGCTGTGGCCCCAAAATCAGAGAAATGAAGGGATCACTGAGAAAGAGGGAGAAAACAAGTGCAATTCTGCATGTGCTGGATGTAATTTTTATATGGACACCACTCCTCAAAGATGGCAATTTTAACACAAGCAGTAACTATAGCTCAAGAAGCAAGAGGGTGTGAGAGAAAATGAAGAGCCCTACAAGTTATCATGAAAATACATATTCACGTGGGAACATAAGGGTACTAAGCAGCCTGAATAGTTGGTATGTTGCACAGAAAACACAAGAAACCTTCCATCTGCCACCTCTTGAGGTTTCACTGGTGTCCTCTCTGCTGATTCTCCTTTCCAGACAGCCACTACTGAACTAGTGCTGAGGTCTGAGGAGCTGCAGCAGAGACCCAGCAGGTTTATAAATAGCAAACATTACGCACTCTGCACAGTCCCTTATTAACTTGACGGCATTTTCATGGGACTGAAGAATGTCTCACCCACACATGTGGAGATAAGGACAGTTCTGAAAGCAGCCATTAAGATGCTTGAGCTCAGATAGTGCAACGAACCCTCTGCTGCCTGTGGAACTCCTGTGTGAAAGCTCTAGGTAACATGAGAATTTGCTGCCACAAAATATAAAGTCGTCTGTCACCATATCAGACAACTGAAGTAGCAAAACACCTTGTAGGATCCAAAATTTCTCAAGTTGAAGCAAGCCTTGATGCTGTTCTGAAATCAAACCTTCAGGTTGTGTTTCCATGTGAGAAGCCTGTCATATCTGGCTGAAACTTTTTGAAAGACATCCAAAACAATCTCATGGGAATTAATTTACTTCTTTTTTTGGCATATGCAGGTAGGAAACCTTGAAAACTCTCTCATTGTGCTTCTCTGATGTTTCTTCAAATTCTCTCTAGGAACACATGGGTAAAACCAGCAGGCATCTCTCCCCCACTGCCTTGAGAACTACTTGTGTCACATTTCAAATCTGCTGCTTAAGTTCTGATTTTCCCAGCCCACATGGACACAAAACATATATTGGTCACTAACATCATTTCAGTCCATTTGCATTACAGGGCTGTAAGAAAGACCCACTTCTACTTCTGTGTCACTTCAAAGACCTAAAAAAGCTTGGGCATTGTTCCCTAAGGCATGGCATGATTATGAATTGATACCACCTTCCCTACGTGCTTAAATATCAGCAACAGTTTCAAAGCACCCTCGATGTTCTCATGCATTTGCGTAGTTCACAGCACCTTCTCAGGGGAGGAGGGAAGAAGCTACAAGCTGTACAGCTTGTCCCAAAATAACCCAAACCAAATACGTTGTATGACAAATCTCCATCATCTTTTAATGACCTGACTCACTGCCAGTTGCAATCTGTGGTTGACACAATGCCACACAATCCATTTATGTTTTTCCTAGGAGTCTTGTTACAAGCCCAGGCACGTTTCTTACAGTGCACCATCACAAGAAAATGATGTCCCCAAATGTTGCTATGATTCTCACCAGAAGTACAGCAGTTCAACGGGCTTTAATGACTGCTGGAAATGACTGTAGGAGAAGTATTTTGCATTTCAAACCAACCTAAGCCCCAAAGTATTGCATCTTCATAGTTGGATTTTTTACCTTCATACAAATCTTCAGGCAACGGTTTTGTTTTTAACTAACCCAACTGAATTTTAATACTTCAGACTGCTTTTAACAACCTTGTTCTTTAAATTTTAACTGGTTTATACAATGTTTTACAGATTTTTTTTCCTAGTAACTGCTGCTGCTTGAATTTGGAATCATCAGAAGTTCACCAAAAAAGGTATCATTGTACAGCTTTCTGATATCCAGTATAAAGTTGTAATTGTATTTTGGAGCACCCAACTAGAACAACTCTTACAAACACATTGGTTTACCACTTACTATAATGAACTAGTCCTATCCACTCAGCTGTTCATCATGCTGCTGAAAAATCAAGCCAAGAGAAACTGTGGCATCAGTTCCCTCAGATTAAATACAGCAATTCCTTCTCATGTTGGCTGTGTCAAGAAGGAAAATCATATTTTTATCAGGCCTGGTCCCCTAATCCCGCCTAATTCCATCAGCTGCACTTGACAGTGAAACTGTGATAGTTGCAGTATTACTACTGTCACTAACTGTTGTTGTTTTGGTTTTGTGGTTTGCTTTTAGTTTTTTTTTTTCCAAATAGTCTACTTGCCCATGTTTAACACTGATGATTTAATAAAATCCACAAGCAGTAAGGGTCTCTAAACTTCCAAGAGTCATTCACATATTAAGGCAGCAAGAGGATTTAAAGAAGTTGAGAAGCAATGGTTCTGTCTTTTGTCCATGGGAACAGCTCCTCCAAGCTCTCTACAGGCAGGGAAACTCCTGCATGTGCCCAGGAACTATTCTCTCCTTCTGTTAGATTGTGAAGGTATTTACATTGTGCTAACTGTAGCCTTGCTTCCAGTTTAGCTGTGTGTTGTGGAAAACAGATAACCCTCATTTGGTAACAAAAGAATTAATTACTGCACTTATTCATACACTCCACAGCTCCAACCCTTCTTAAATGAGAATGGATGGTTCCCAAAGAACATGCAAAACAGTTCCTGAAACACACCCTAAAAGCGTGTTCCACAGCAAGGTCCTTATTTGAAAGGTCCTTGTTTTAAAGGCCTAAGAGCATTACCAGGGGTCAGTATTCACCTGCCATACTTACTCCTCCTAGAATGGATTTCACAGCCTCCTCATTGCTGGATACCCCCCAGAGCAAGGTGCACACTGCTGCTCCCATCTCTGTGCAATACTCTGCCTGCTGCAGGAGCTGCTGCTTGGCCTCGTTCAGCTGCTGCCGCAGGTCCAGTTTCTCCTGGAACAGCGAAAGGAAATTTTGGTTGCACTTCATGTCTGCCACAAGTTTCTAGGCTAAGGGACAGAACAAGAAACACAATCATGGCCATCTCTGAAATGGAGGGTAACTCAGAGCAGTTGCAGACACGTTCCTTCTCTCCTGAGCTGTCTCTAAGCAGTGCAGGCTGACAGGAACCAGAAACTGTCCACAAGGTCAAACCAAGTGACCCACCGAGACTGAGTGGCACCTAGAGAAGCCTGATAGGAGACATCTCCCCCTGAGCAAACAGATCCATGTCTCTTCAAGAGAGAGGGGATTTCAGCATCAGTGGCCAGCTTTCCCTGACACCTGACAAAAGATATAGGAAACATCTTACAGAACGGGAGGGTTGTTTTGTTTTTCAAAACAGGCTTCTGGCCTAGCCAACATGGAACAGTTGCTGGATATCTAGGATAAATATTGTAGTCTCTTCCAACTCTTTACTGTTGGCATAGTCCTGAGCAGCAGTGGCAAAGCAAGACAGAGTCCCCAAAAAGCACAGCTGAAGTTTGAAGTTCGGAGGACCTTCCATTGCAAGAAACCTGAGGCACAACTGTGCATCCACGAAGTTGGATGGGGCTCTGAACAACCTGGTCAAGGGAAAGTTGTCCCTGCCCACAGCAGTGGGGTTGGAATGAGGTAACACAACCCCCAAATCCTTTCCAACCCAAACTATTCAGTGACACAATGATTCTATGATCACTTAAGTGAACTGCTAAGTGGTTCTTGCCACAAAGCATAAAGAGAGAACAGATCAACCCCAACCAAACCAAAGCACAATTTCCATTTGGCAGTACTTTCTTCCAATCACATGGGAAGCTGGCTGGAAGAGTATCATGGAACTGGGTCTCACTGTCTTCCTACCAGCTGCCACAGGAGTAGCAAAGCTGTTGCACTTCTCGGTTTAGAGCTAGCACAGACAGCGAGATTAAGGCACGGATTCTGCAGTCTGTCTCTCAGGGTGGGTGGGGGCTCCCAGCTAACTCCAGGCAGGGTGGTATTACACAGTGCTGCAGGGAAAGACCAAGGCCAGACCAGAAAAATGATGCTAATTCAAGTATTAAAAGAGAGAGAATCACAGACTGCACAAT
>VZRR01013723.1:105133-116740 GCA_013398015.1 Oreocharis arfaki
TGAGCTGTCTCTAAGCAGTGCAGGCTGACAGGAACCAGAAACTGTCCACAAGGTCAAACCAAGTGACCCACCGAGACTGAGTGGCACCTAGAGAAGCCTGATAGGAGACATCTCCCCCTGAGCAAACAGATCCATGTCTCTTCAAGAGAGAGGGGATTTCAGCATCAGTGGCCAGCTTTCCCTGACACCTGACAAAAGATATAGGAAACATCTTACAGAACGGGAGGGTTGTTTTGTTTTTCAAAACAGGCTTCTGCTCTAGCCAACATGGAACAGTTGCTGGATATCTAGGATAAATATTGTAGTCTCTTCCAACTCTTTACTGTTGGCATAGTCCTGAGCAGCAGTGGCAAAGCAAGACAGAGTCCCCAAAAAGCACAGCTGAAGTTTGAAGTTTGGAGGACCTTCCATTGCAAGAAACCTGAGGCACAACTGTGCATCCACGAGGTTGGATGGGGCTCTGAACAACCTGGTCAAGGGAAAGTTGTCCCTGCCCACAGCAGTGGGGTTGAAACGAGGTAACACAACCCCCAAATCCTTTCCAACCCAAACTATTCAGTGACACAATGATTCTATGATCACTTAAGTGAACTGCTAAGTGGTTCTTGCCACAAAGCATAAAGAGAGAACAGATCAACCCCAACCAAACCAAAGCACAATTTCCATTTGGCAGTACTTTCTTCCAATCACATGGGAAGCTGGCTGGAAGAGTATCATGGAACTGGGTCTCACTGTCTTCCTACCAGCTGCCACAGGAGTAGCAAAGCTGCTGCACTTCTCAGTTTAGAGCCAGCACAGACAGCGAGATCAAGGCACGGATTCTGCAGTCTGTCTCTCAGGGTGGGTGGGGGCTCCCAGCTAACTCCAGGCAGGGTGGTATTACACAGTGCTGCAGGGAAAGACCAAGGCCAGACCAGAAAAATGATGCTAATTCAAGTATTAAAAGAGAGAGAATCACAGACTGCACAATATCAAAAAACAGAAGGATCTTACTCTGCCCCTTTTACCGACATGATATTTTCAAATTCACTGCAGAAAACACCTTCCTCAGCTCAACCTTCCCCGTGTGTTTGGCTGTCAGGATGAAGCATGGGGAAATGAGAAGGAATCTTTTCTATGTCAGTTTTGAAAGCAACTAAACAGAACAAGACTTTCAACCATGTATTGTCATCAAGACTTTAAAATAAGCATCTTGTTGTTTTTGGGGTTCAGCTCAATGCTTCATGATGAGGGTTTGGAAAGAATAGGAATGCACACTCGTCTGAAAATTTACATAATATGGTTATCAACCAGTACAGAGCTGCATGTGCTCTGTCACCAACTACCTGCTGAGCGTCCTGATCACACCTACCAGCCTGATTTGCACTGCTGCTGATGGAACATGCAGGTAGGGATTTGTAAAGCTCCAGTTTCATTTCTCAAGTAGACTTCTTTGTGTATTTACTCTCTGCAGTCTCTCTCACCTATACATGCAAAAGACTGACACTTGCTGCTGATTCCATGGGCAGAGACTCCCAGGAAAAGTCTCTTACTTCTTAATACTTTGATCCTTTTTAAGCAAATTAGCCAAATTCCATCTTTTACATGACTCACTGCCAGGCCTATCAGCTTTTCTGCCACCATGTGCATCCACAAAATGTCCCCAGGCATCTTCCTGCCTAATCCCTATCCTCTCCCTGTCTTTTCCACACTCAGGGAAATGTATCTTTAATACATTTTATTTGCATTGGGATGCTAATACTGAGTAAGACATAAACCCCAGTAACACCAAATCTAGATCCCCCAACAAGCATGCAAAGCCAGCAGAAGAAGTGCCAGAATTTTTAATAGATCAAAAGCAACATCAGAACAAAGATGTGAAGCAAGGAAAACAAAATAGTACATTCAAGAGCCAGGAAAAGAAACGGAGCCTGCAAAAGCAAATAACCTGGCTGGAAGCAACACTCCTAAGAGTTCACATTACCAAGCAATCCCTGTGCTATGCAACACCACCATCTTCAGGAAAAGGTCAAGGCACAAGAACACAGCAGTGCCCAAGTATGGAACTACAAAAAGACAGACAAAGGTGACATTAGCCAAGAATAACATGTGCACTTCAAGTTTTGCTCAGGTTCAGAAAGCACAGCAATTCCCTAATCAGAATTGTGCAGAGATTTTGGAATGCAAAATGTTGATTTATGATGGCCTCAGAAAAGGACATTGCTCAACCAGAAATGCATTTATTTTGTGTTTGTTTCAGTGAATCATTCTCTTCTCCTTTAGAAGATAAATATATAGAAGATAATTCAGAAACTCTACACAAAGATGCCTAGAGCAGAACAGCAACCAAATGAAAAACACCAGGAAAGTGATTAACAGGAACAAAAATCACTCATATACACACACCATCTTGTTGTATCCTGAAGACCTAAAGGACTTCACACCATCACGAGCACAATCCACTCAAATACACCTTCCTGGCATTTAACAGAACACATTCAGACAACTGCCACACACTGCACAACAGCAAAGACATGAAGAGAAGAGCTTTCAGCAGAAACACCAAAACAACTGCTCCTGGTAAACTATCCACGCTTTAAGTGAAACTCATCCGAAAGAAATCATAAATCCAACCCACCTGCCCATTATTTCGTAGTATTAACAAGAATAATGGGAGGGACTCCGTTAATATCTAAAGTAACAACATTCAATCTTACAGGGATTTTATCCTGGGTGCTTACACAATTGAAGACCTCAGTGCACAGCAAATGAACCCTGTACCTACTGCTGAACTGCAACAGCTGTCCCAGAAGATATTTATTTTGAGATAAGGAATATCCAGATTGACAACTATTCCATCATACCAAACTTCTCCTCAGAGTGACTTTTCTACGCAGATGTGCACTAAAAATGCATTTCTGAACTCTCCATTATTCCTCTTCAAAAACGAAGTAAGTTTTGGAGGTTCATCTGTCTTTGTGCAATCCCAAGGCTGGCAAATGCCGGCTGTAGAACCCCAGCAATGTGAGCTTCTCCTGACTACTGAAGATTGCTCCAAGGAAATGAAGTTTTGCAGCAGATAATCACCACTGATTCTCACAGAGACTCATTTGAACCCAAATGGCTTCACAGTCTGAGAAGTCAGAGTCTTTGCTACTCCTTCATTGTTAAGAATCTCCCCTCTCATAATCACTAAATACAATATTGACAGAGAAAAAATAACCCTGAAACTGCTCTTTGATTCTCAGCTGTACATGGCAATTGGATCAATAGGTGCTTTGAGAAAGACTATTAACACTAAACAAAGGTACACAGCTCGCAGCAAACCAAGAGAGGCTGGTTTCATTCTGTACATTGCACTGCTTAAATTATCTTCTATTGTCCTCTTTGCAAATATATTATAGCAATGTTAAATTCAAAAGAACTGATTCTGTGAAGGACCCTTTGATTCCAGCTAAGCCACAATGTTCAAAAACATCCCAGTGTTTTACTTCAACATGTTAATATAAACAAAATGCTTGATTTGTAAATTCATATATACCAAGCCAAGCCCTGCCAAGAACCCGTAACACAACTCCATACAACTGCACTCCACAGAGTATGGAAGCTGAGAGAGACCCCTGGAGCTATGCAGGAGTCCTGCACTGCAGTGGGAGACAGTTGGTACCTCTGTTTGTACACGTTGACTTCTTTCTGGTACTGCATCTTACTACATTTTGCTTAGTTACAATATTGATCTTTCTGCTCTAGAAATACCAAGAGAGGGGAAAAAAATATCAGTTATGACCTTATAGGTTTTATTTTCCTCACCATCTGACTATATGGATAGAAATCCCAGATTGTTTTTGAGAGAGGATTCATTTTGTGACATGAACATGAAAATTTTATCATTACTGCTTTTGTTATTAAAACTCAAACACACAAATATCAATATCCTGGCAGGAAATCTACCTTCTTCTCTCTCATGCAATCTGCCTGGGCCGTTTCCAGACGGGCTTTGAAGTGCTCACAATCCATTCTCAGCTGCTCTATTTCCTCCTCCTTTTTCTCCAGGTCTGTGACAGAATAAATCAGACAAAAGAAAGAAGGAACACGTTATGACCATCGGGCCTGCATTAAAGCAACGAGAATCCACCAAGGGCGACTTTGCTGAGGTGCTTCAGCCGTTTGCTTGTGCGAGATCACCTCCCCGTGGCCGAACGGGAATCTCACACTTTGCTGTGTGGCAACAGCTCTGAGAAAGCAAACCAACGTGTCTCTGATTTAAAAGAATCACATCTAGCTGTCAAATACTGAGGGTTGAGAAGCCTTTTAAAAATTTACTCAGTTTTCTACTTTGGTTTTAATGAAAACTCTGTGAGCAAAATTTCATCGAAGTCAGTGAGTGTATTTAAAAACGTAAGAAAAATACCAACATTAGGCAAAAGGGAGTGTTTCAATCTACAATTTACAACTGTTATGGATAGAAAGAATGAAAATCAACTATTCCAAATACTTTAAAATAGTATTTATAAAGTCGTGTAAGCAACCTGGACTAGTGAAAGTTGTCCCTGCCCATGGCAATGGGGTTAGAACTGGATGATCTTTAAGATCCCTTCCAACCCAAACCGTTCTGTGATTCTACGATTATAAATGGTTTAAACCTTACGTCAGTTACAAGAAAATTTTATTATTCCCTTATAAAATTAATTTCTGATGTTATCAGAAGTTTCTGATATTCTCAGAAATTCACTGTAATTTAGACCCTTTATTTTAGTGAACAGAAATCAAGTTAAAAGTATTCCATTTCACCAGCATGATGCCCGTTTAAAACAATTCCCTTTGAAAGATAGTTTTAACAACAGCCGTGTATTGTATTTTACTTCAAAAAAACCCATACTGCTGTATGCTTAGTATTTATATGAAAAAAGGAAACATGTTTAAGTAGTTCCAAAAATTAAAATCCAAATAGCATCTATTGCAACCCCAGTTGGTTTAAAAAAAACCAAATTACACTCCACTTTAAACACCATGACCTTGGACATAACAGTTTGATCTATGGCTTAACACACTTTAAATACTTCCCTTAACACATGACAGTATTTTTTAATGTAATTACCAAAAATCAGATCAAATTCTATCATAGAAAGACAACATCATTAAAAATTATCTGAATATGTTCTTATTAACCAAAGGACTTGGCTTCTGGCATTTTATTTAGTAATTCTACATGGTTTGAAAATAAATTCCTTTCTGTTTTGGTCCTAATTGACAAGTTTATCATCTTAAATATACACACATTGCTTTGAGTAGCCTGTATGAAAGAAGAAAAGCTGTTTGTGGCTGATTTATCTGAAGAAGAGGAACGTATTTCCACTCAGCCCTTGTGTGATTCTAAGCCAGCAACACTTTTGCAGCAGAAAGCAAAGAGGCAACGCAAGGGTTCACTGCTGGGAAACATCTCTGTGCCAGGACATGCCCTCCGAGCAACTCACTTCTTTTCAACTGGCAATCCAAAGGAAAAGAATGAAGGGGGAAGTGGATTAATTGAGTTTTTGAGGATAACTCTGGTCAGTGGCAAGAAACTTCTCTTCTGTCAAGTGAAGAAAAATCAGTCCCATGCACTTCTGACTATGTGGGTGTGAGCCCTAAGCAACTGACAGCAAGATGTCTTGAGCAGGAGGAGAACATGCTCTGCCTGTCCACAGCAGGCCAAGAACCTGTTTATTCTTGCCAGTAAGTTCATCCAGTGAAAATCTCTGTCCCTGCAAGAAAATGAGCTCTCCAGAAAGAGAAGAATCACTTCCAGCCTTTGAGAGGATGGATCCAACCTGAATCCAGCCAGAGGACACACAAAGATGCCACATCAGATTTCAAAGGTTTGGAAACAAACCTGAGCCAGAAGGGAAATAATATTGACTACTGAGTGTTAACACAAGGCAACTTGTACTTTTTAAAGGGCTTCAGATGAAAGAAGGGTGTGTCGATGTCCTCTAACGTATTACAATGTTTCACATAGAAGAAAATAAAAGGACAATAGTGGAAGCTGCTGAAAAGAGACTTAACTTCTTTCTAGCTGTTCCTCATTTGTGGAAACTCTCCTGCTATGCCCAGTCAGCCCTCCCAGCTGTGCCTTGGCTCTGAAGAGAAAGAAGCAGCTTTCAGCACCAACTTGAGTGAGCAAAAAAAGTATTAAATGGCATCTTCATACAAAGTGGAAATACATAACTTCACCAATGCAGTGGTAATCAGACTCTGGGAAGAAGTGGCACTTGCTCCCATGATAAAGACTCAAAAGCAGAACAAGGCACTGGGCACAAGAAAGAAGAGGAGGCCCCCATTTCAGATGTGAGGCACACTCGTTCTCATCCATAGAAAGTTATAGGTCATACCAGGAGATGTTCTGCACCACAGATCCAATCTCAAAGCTCTGGGCAGTGGACAAATGAGTACAATAATGCCAACAAGTGATGGAATTCCAATTCTACTGATCCAAATGCTAGGTCAATGCTATATGCTATTTTTAACACTTCCCCAGTGGAGCGAGTTCCACTAAAAATATCCATAACAATACAGAAAAATTGCTGGAGCTGTATTTCTAAGACTCCTGGAGCCAAGCACTCTTCCTGAGAAGGGTAATAAGAACAAAACAGAACTCTCTTTTCGAAATTAACAATTACCCTGGCAAAAATCTTAATGAAGACCCTGACAGCAGCCTGAAAAGTAGGTGTTGGCTGCACTGAGAATTGCAAGCTCAGATCTCAGACATCACCCCTGGGAAGCCATAGGAAATGGGTGTCCTATTGACCTACACATACCACTGTAATGTGCAAAGATCTCAAGGTTTCTCAACGCTGTTCAAGACTCCATCAGTCTCACAACCAAATGGGCCAGAGGTGTTGAAAGTCTCTGACTATAATCTGTACTTCTTGGGGAGCAGGAGACTCTACTCTTCAAGCACACTTCACAGTATCCAGAAAACTGCAACAGCCAATGGAAGACTGGAGATGTAGAAATCACACACTAGGCTTCTGTAAGAACAGGGAAAAACATGTCTAGGAGCTGCCAGGACTCCTGTAAGCTTCACATGCTACACCAAGAGGCTGTATGTAGCAAACAGCACTGTTCTGAAAGTGAGGGCTGCTTGTGTCCCTATGATGTCCAACCTTTAGTGATCTGTATGCTCCAAAGCCTCCTTTCAGCCTGCTTTATTTCATGCTGCAGAGGTAGGAGAAGACTGGAGCAGCAAAAATCGCCCCTTGACTTGTCCAGCTGTAGGGGCACACGATAGACAGAGCCTGAATAAATATCCAAATGACCTCATCATCTGCAAGAGTAATCTCCACTGTGGAGATAGACTCAAGAGAAATCAAAGGCTGACTCAGCTTCAGGTCCTGCCCTAGAGGAGCCAGAGAATGCTGGGCAGCCAGCAGAACATTTCAAGGAGTCTTAAAATCCCCATGTTGATGCCACGAGCCTGCTCTGGGTGGCCCTGACAGTGTCTCCTGGATGCCTGACACAAGGAATGTAAGAAGGATCAGCGAGAGCAATCTCGAGACTGGACAGGGATGTAAGCAGGTAAAAACTAACTGAGGATCTTGAAATCTTAATGCAACTCGAAATAGTCCCTGATGCCTTGCAACAGCATGAAGAGAACATGTCCAGATCCTACCCACTGCTTGTGACATGGAAGAATCTTCCCAAAGAGTGGATCACTGAGTCAGCTGGAAACTCTGCCCTAAAACATTACACTGTCAGAGACAGGCCTTGAGGCCCTATCTGGGTCTTTCTTAGGTGGCTGTTGCAAATTAATTTCCCATTTATCACTTGATATTCTAGAAGAGACACACTCAATCTGTCCCAGTGCTTGTTCCGTGTCTTCTCAGGCAAACCCAAATCCAGGTAAATCGTACAGCTGCAGGTAAGCTACAGGCTAGGGATGGAGCTGACTCCCATTGGGCCCTGATGGCATGTTGGGAGTGGGGTAATTTTTGGAAAAATAATTCACAGAGAAACCCAACATTGAAAAAATGGACTTTGGAGACAGCAGTAAAAAGACTTTTATTACAGAACCTTTTTTTTTTCTGTTAGTATAGCATACAAACTAAAAAAAGAAAAGACAGGCCAAATACAAGATTACCTCACTCTTCCTTCAGATTTTTTACCCACTGCTATTTACCATTATTTTGCTGGGGGGTTTTTTCTGTGCAAAGTGACTTCTTGAAAAACAAAATGCTTTTGCCTTTTCTCAAAGGGAAAACACTTTTTTCCCCCGTCATACAGCTTCCCTTACTGCCTGAACGATTTATGTTTTTATCCACTGAAAAATATTTTTAAAGATTAATGTGACATGTCTGATTATTCCTAAGGCAGCCTGCAATTTTCTTCACTACAAACACATTAATTTACTGAAGCACTCACTGAACAACACAGTTGAATCTGGAATAGCTCCACAAACTCTACAACTATTTCTGGGGCACAACAGTTTGTTCTAAGCAGTTCTGGCAGAAACTGTAAGAGCTTGTAAGATGGTGCTACTCACTTGATTCAATAGCATCCAGCTTCTGGAATGTCCCCAGGATATCTCCATTTACTATTTTGGGTAAGAAATCCCGCAGTTGCATAACTTCAGTTGTCAGCCTTTCCAAATCCCTCCTTCTAACTCTCACAAATTCCTCTTTGGTCTCAGCCTTCTGAAATAAAACAACAAAGCAAAACAAAAACAAACAAACCAACAACCAGCCAAAGACACTGTTACAGCCCTGTGGTGCTTTCCTGCTTGAATTTCATTTCTTGGACAAAAATACTGCTCTCTATGATATCACTTCAGAAATTCATAACTTTTTAGCAGAGAACTATCCAGCAATCAAACCCCAAAGTCTCTGTGGTTGATCCTTTGACTGTAATCTTAATTTTTGCCACTCCGGCCTAAAGTAAATAATGTTACCTCTCTGCATGTGTTTCCTCGCCCAAAATGTGTGCAATGCATCTGAGAATGCTGCAAAAATTAACACTCACATTTTAAAATGTGAGCAGCACACACCAAGCTGTTGTTTCATGACTGTCGTAAAGGATACGATTACTCAGCTTTTTAATTAATTCAAACATTTGCAAGATCCTCAGTCCTAACTTAAAACAACTCTCTTGGAGGAAACTGTACTTTTTTCAAACAGATTTATTTCTTGTGAAGAGCAAAAATTATTTGAAGCCATCTGCAACCCAATCTCACATAAATTATTTAATCCCAAGGTAAGACAGAAATGTTTACTAGCTTCCTCTCCTGCCAAACTACAGCTATAATTTTCACTCCACATTCCAGTAGAATGTGTGTTAATTTTAAAATTACAGAGCATTTTTTTGTACAAAAAACCCCATAAATTCCAATTTCTGATGTACAACACATGCAATCTGCTGGATCTTAAAAAGGCTGATACACACACCCACAAAAAGAAGGTTTTAACATGTTTTGACTGAAACATCCATCACTTAATATGCTTTCAGAAAGCAAAGTTATATCTTAGCACTGCTTTGCACTGCGTTGAGAACAGTGCTGACAAAAGGAGATCTTTTATGTACATCTTGTTCCAGAGGGAACCAAAACCTCATTCCTACAGGTACAAAATGTGTCATCCCCACAGTCCTCTCAAGACCAGACACACAAGACAAACGGAGGTCATCCTTTCCAACCACTCCCTACAATTCTTTCTGCTTCCCTACTTCCTCAGATTGAATACTTCCTTTCAGTTTTGCTTCCTACTCTATTTCTTTCCCAGCTGTCTTTCAAATCCTGAGAGTTTTGGGACATGTCAGCCCCACCTCTGCAGGTTCAGAGATGTAATGAAGGTATGGAAGAAAGATCTTGCTTTAATTTGAACTGTAAGCTCTAAGTTGTATTTAGGAAGTGCTCATGGCCAAGTAGCACCACATGGCATGACTCTAGAAAAATTCCACTCATCTAGGTCTCAAGAAAGCATGGAATAAACACACGGGAACAGGAGTCTTTAGAGGAATGCCATCTGCATGACAGCAACCATGAATGATAGTGAGAATTCAGTATTGCTCAGACTTACGGAGCAAAATTTAGTACATAAAAATAGCTCTGCTCACTAGCAGAAGCTGAATTCAAATAAAACATGCTGTGAATCACTGGAGTTGAGATATGAAATATACAGCAAGGAGAAAATTCTCATTTGCAGTTCCCACTGTAAGCACAGGTCTTTGCATCGCTGCAGTTAAAATAGGCAAGTTTTATTTTCTCTGCTTAAGCAGCTTCTTCACATTTCTCTGCAGGAGGCAAATACAGACAGGGGAAAAGAGGAGTTTTCTGTCCAGTCCTTGCAGTAACAGCAGGTGCCTGGATGTAGGAAATTTGACTTCAGTCTTCATCGAGTTCTTTCACAAGGGCCAAGTCACCCAGTTATGCACCTGAGCTCATGGCCTGCCCGGTGTGAGCCCAGTGACGGGAATCCTCCTTCCCTGCCCGGCGCGGGGGGCCGAACAGGGCAGAGCTCCCAGCTGGCAATGAACCCCGACCATGGAACCACTGCCAGCCCTTTCCCCACTCACTCCCCACCAGCCCAGGGTGCCTCTGACACTGCTTTACAGCCCCCACCACGCTCCTCTCCACCTGCGGCCCCGCTATCGCCCCCTCAGGGCCCCACAAGGCCCAGGACCACCACACAACTCCCCGCTCCTTCTGCTCCTAAGGGAACCCACGCCCGCAAGGACCCCCAGGCCGGGTTCGGCCCCAGGCCCAGCCCGGAGCCCCTCGGGCCGCTCTCGATACCTGCGCGTCGCCAGCGAGGCCGGCGCTGCGCCACATCGCGACAGCGGCGACAGCGGCGACACCGGCGTCGTGCGGGGAGGGCGAGGGAACGGCGTGAGGGCGGGAAAGGCCGCGCTATGGCCACGCCCCCGTGACCACACCCCCGCTGCAGCCACGCCCGCTCCGATAGGGTTGGTGTGCTCGGGGGCGTGTCCTGGGCGTGGTCTGCGGTCCGGCTCCGCCCCCAGCCCCGCCCAGAGCAGTCCCCGGGCAGCGCCGGGGGAACACCGGGATGACACTGGGATAGTACCGGGACAATACCGGGGTGCCGGGGACAGCCAGAGCAGGGCAGGGTTGCAGGGAGCCGGAGCGCGGCCCTGCTGTGATGCCGCTGGGGCTGACGGCTCCAGGGAGTGACACCAAGTTGGGAGGGAGTGCTGATTTGCTGGAGGGCAGGAAGGCTCTGCAGAGGGATCTGCGCAGGCTGGATCGAAGGACCGAGGCCAGTGGTGTGAGGTTCAACAAGGCCAACTGCTGGGTCGTGCACTTGGGTCACAACAAGCCCCTGCAGCTCCAGGCCGGGGGAGGAGTGTCTGGAAAGCTGTCCGGAGGAAAAGGACCTGGCGGTGCCGGTCGACAGCGGCTGAGCATGAGCCAGGTGTGCCCAGGTGGCCAAGGAGGCCAGTGGCACCTGGCTTGTGTCAGCAACAGTGTGGCCAGCAGGAGCAGGACAATGATTATGCCTCTGTACGGAGCACAGGTGAGGCCACACCTCAGGTGCGGTGTCCAGCTCTGGGACGATTCAGGAAGCACGTGGCACTCAGTGCCATGGGCTGGCTGACAGGGTGGTTATCGGTCACAGATTGGGCTCGATGATCTCAGAG
>VZRR01013723.1:116800-140409 GCA_013398015.1 Oreocharis arfaki
GAGCCCCGGGGGACCCCGGCCGGTGCCACCCGTGGGTGCGCCCGCGCCGCTGGTGCCGATGAGCCTCGAACTCCGCGGCGCGTTGCCCGCGCCCAGCCCGGTGCCCAGCCCGGCGCCCCGCCTTCCCTGCGGTGACGGCAGAGCCCGGCGTCGGTGACGGCATCAGGCGGAGCCCGGCGCGGCGCGGTGCGGGCAGGACGGGCCGGGCCGGGCACGGGGCAGGAGCGGGCCAGGGCCGGGCTGNATTTCTTTATTTCTTTATTTGTTTATTTTTATTTTGTATACTTTCTTTTTCCTTTTTAATTTTTTTTTTTTTTTAACTTTTACTCACGTATTTCACCATGTATACGCACGTAGTGCCCCGGTGCTGCCCCAGGGCACCCCCAGCACCCGGGAGCGGAGGGACTCGTGGATCCTCCCCCGGGAAGTGTCTCCGAGCACTGGAGGGGCTCGGGAAGGATCAGCTTGGATCGGGGGATGGTCTTGCTGGCAGCATTAACAAATCTGGGGTGGGAGCAGGATGGCTCATGTGCTCTCCTTCCCAAGGAACAAGGCGTAAATGCACTGAACTGGTCCAGGCTGGAAACAGCCCTGTATGTGCAGCATGAAGTTTTGTTTTCTGTTATTTCTGTGAGGTGATGTCTGTTTCCGTGACTGATATTCAGGAGCATTGGGGGAAGTTGAGGAAGTTCAGGAGTGTTTCAGCACTTGTGTAATTGAAGCAGATTCTGTTACCCGTCTGGGTTATCTCCACATTCATGGTATCGAAAGTTTTTCTGCCAAATTTTTCTATAAATTCAACGTGGAGCTATATATTGGCACTTAAGGACAAGAGTTCAGTGGTGTCCTTGGGGTCAATTTGAATCTAGCAAGACCAATCTGAAACTTCCTCCGCCTGAAAATGTCTCATGCACAGTTTCCACATGGATGTGGGTTTTTCCTACACCTTATATTATCTGTAATATATTTAACGTAGCATATAATCTATAATTTATATGTAATTTTTATAAAATATACATTTTTATAAGCTATTTTATACATTATTTTATTGTCATATACTTGAATTATATATTATTATATATTGCACCTATATTTTGTATCTATAGCTTTGGGGAACCAGCCTAGACCTGACCCCAAGAGCTAAACTGCAGCTGGAGTACTGGTTGGACCTGAGTCAATTCCTTGAGAAGACTGTAGAATAGATATTGTTCCTTGCCTTTCCAAGTAGTGTTTTACCCATTAGCCACGTCTGACAGAAGGAAGGACACCTAGAACAGCCCTACAGGGTCAGGCCAGGGAGACAGCAATCATTATCCTGTTCCTGACAGTTAACATAGATCTAGGGATTGCCTGGGGACTAGGCCAGTGTACATCGTGTACCTCTCAAGTACTTTCTGAGCCTCCAGCTATTTTTAGCTCTGGAGACTTTCAGATGGGGAGTCTGTGTTCGGCAGTGCTCTGTGCATCTCCCTGCTAAGTGCAGATTCCTTGGAGTTTGTGGAAGCAGCCACGACATGGACAAGAGTGCTCCTAACTGAGGGAAAAGGCTGCAGGTTCAGGTACTGCCCTGAGACATCGTGAAACCATCATCAAAGTAAGATTGCTCAGTTGGGCTGTGAACCTTTTGCGTGTTAAAATCAGCACACCATGGGATGCAAATGAGTAGGAAACAAGGGTGACTAATTTCCAGAGCTCTTAGATTTACTTGCTGTTACGTACTATTCAAACTGATAGTATTGAAACAAAGGTTACCATCTTCAGGCTTGGAGAGAAAGGATGTTCAGGAGAGAAGGGGTTTTTTTAAGTTATTTATTAATGAGCAGCCTTCTACCCATCCAGTGTTCTGAGAGGGGTGAGGCTCACACATCAGGCAACCCAGGTAAGACACCCTAACCTGAGGAGTTGAGAGTGTGCTGACTTTGGGAAGAAGTGCTGGAGTTCACCTGATGTTCAGGGCTGTCAGGTAGACAGGACTGCTCAGTGTGGTCTGTGCTAAGGCTGGGGGAGCTTCTTCAGAGAGCCAGAGCTCTCAATTTTCAGCAAGAAGTTAAACTCTGTGGAAGGCATAGAACTACCAAATGAATTGATGAAAGAATAGTAAACACAAATAAATTCTGGTAAAAGAGGAAACATTGCTGGGGGGGTTTCCTGTCTGACAGAGCTGCACTTACTCAGGCCCAGATCTGTAAAGGATTTATGTAATTTCCACTGAAATGTGCCTGTGTGGATCTGGTCCATTGCAATTATCTAGAATAGGAAATATTGTAACAAATTCCATGATAGCAGTGTCAAAGCAGCCCAGCTCCCACACAGAAATGCTGACAAGGCTTGCATTAAAGTAGCTGTGAGTGGTTGTAACACGTTAATCCCAGCTCCCACAATACATAGGAACAGAGTTACGGTGCATAGGGACAGTTACAGTTCAAGCCCTAAAAACAAAATCTTTCTTAGGATAGGGTTAAGGTATAGAAGGCCTTCATTTCTGTGCACTGTGGTTGCTAATACAATGCATTCAGGTTCTAGAATAACCTTACTTGAATGATTATTATTTACCAGCTGTGGCTGGGGTCGGCACATAAAGTTTAAAAACAGAAAACACAATCTTGAAACTATTATTTTGAGCCACTAGGATGAGAAACTTGCTGTAAAACCTTTTGGTCAGAGTCCTATGTCAAATGGACACAGGACTGCCCAGGACACTTTAAAAAGCCCTGTATGTATGAAAAGCAACCCCATGGAAGTCTGTGTTTTCTTCCCTGAAGGGTTCTCAAGCACTGGAACACGCTGTCCAGGGCAGTGGTGGAGTCACTGTCCCTAGAGGGATTTAAAAGATATGTAGATGTGGCTCTTGGGGACATGGTTTAGTGGTGGCCTTGGCAGTGATTATCTGAGAGGTCTTTTCCAACCTGAATAATTCTGTGAACTCCTGAGCCACATTTATAGGTAGCAGGTGATGCCTCTGTCTGATGCCTCTGTAGGGTTGATGCTGCCTGTGAGGTTAAACCTGCTTCTCACCACTCAGTATGTCACATATAATTCCCTTAAGAAATGTTATTAATTTTAATATTTCAATGAATATTAAATCAGTGAATCACATTGTTTCATATTTTATCTCAACATAACTGTCAAATCTAAGTTAAATTTATAATTAATGCTTAATATTACTGGACATATTGCTTCCTACATAGCATTTTGCGTATTTCCTCACTTCCTTTCTTTTTAACCAAGCAGAACTGAAGATGATTCCACTAACGTGTTTGCAGGTGGTTTTGTCCGAGTGATAATTGCTTTCAAATAACTTGGTCCAAGGAAAAGGTGCACAGTTTAGACCTAGCACTGGATCTCAGGCTTTTTGAATGGCAGACCCCTAAGAGAGTGATCTTTTTGCAGCAAATTTGAGCTTACTGAAGATGATGACCTTTTCAAAGTGATTTTTCTTGAAATTACTTGGGAGTACTTAATAGGCCGTAGTTTGAAAATAGCTGTAGTAGGTCATTGTGGCTGCCTTGTAACAATGTACCATTATACTTTACTTCACAGAAATGTAGTTGATGTAATGAACAGTCCAGTTCTTGAGCAGCTGTTATGACTTCCATGTAGTACTTTATTTCTGGAATGTGAAAATAATTGTTTTGCTGTCAAAATTCAGTTGTTACTACACCTCAAGACTAACTGTATTGGAAATATATTCATTACAGTTTCTCAGGTTCTTTGATTATACAGTTTAATATAGAAATAAATGTGTTGATTGCTAGTTGTTTATTCTATCAAAACAAACCCTAGTAAGGAGTTGGTAATTGGTAAAGTGAGACTTTAGTTAAAAACAGCAAAACAAAACAAAAAAAAATCACGTCTCTTGTAAAACTAGTTCTGATGCCCTTATTAAAATTTTCTTTCAGACTTGGTGTTGAAAATATGCCAGAGAGATTTATCAGAATTATCTTGTTATTCATCTTACCTGTGATTGCTTTGAAATCTTTGTTGTTGCAGTACAAGGTAGAAGCTTACCATCATGGGATCACTGTTCTATTCCAAATTGTCTTCCAGTTAATGTGCTTACAGTGGGAACCAAGGGAAAATAACAAAAACAAAGAAGAAAGCAGGGAGCAGAGGGAACTTCATGAAAATATTTTGGTGGAAATGTGTGGTTTTTCCTTTCATTCAGACTTGTTCTGTGCCGTAGGTGGCTTCAGCCAGGAAGAACTGCTGAAAATATGGAAGGGCCTTTTCTATTGTATGTGGATGCAGGATAAACCTCTGCTTCAGGTATGGTAACTGGGTTTGTATTTGCTTGAGGGGGTCCCTCCAAAATACACTCTAGGGACATACTAATTTAGAATGGGGAAAATAATCTTTTTTTTTTTTTTTTCTTCCCCTGCAGCCCATTTGTGGCACATGCAGGAGAAGAGATGACTCTGACTCGGTGATTTGAGCATGAACAGATCATGTTTGGAGTCACCTTCTGGGGGGCAGGTGTAGCTGTTTACCCTTCAAAAGGAGAGCTGAAATAGACGCCTCACGAAATGCTGATTTGGTGTAACTAAAGCAGTAACAGCAGGTTGCCCTTAGCTGCACTACAACATTTGTGCAGATTTTAATGTGAAAGTTTCACACTTCCTTTTCCATTGTTAGTTCAGTAGCACTTCATCTACTACCAGCTTTGTCCCTATTATGTATTTTGGTCAACTTCTACTAGTTTGTCTCCCTACCTTCAAAAGATACTGGTTTTGGAGTACCAGCTCTCAGTGACCTCAGTTTTCAAATCACTTGTCTGCATGAACAAGGTTTATCTCACACGTGGCCCAGACAGCTCCACAGAGACATCTCTCCATATGAAAGCAGTGCCCCATAAGTTTTACATCGCTTGTTAATTTAAATACATGGGATTCTTCTCCTCCTAACTTAATTTTGTCTGCTGTCAAAAAGATGATTTGTGCAGAGATCTGGTGAAATGAACAGGTTCTGATACCCTTGAAACTTCTCTTCCAGCTGACCTAGTCCCACTGCAAGGATAGCTGCAGTACTAAAGCAGCTGTTGGGAGAATATTTTTCATTTCGAGAGATGTTTCATGAAATTCATACTTCTTGCTGTTTGCTGGTTGTGTGTTTAGTGAGGAGACCAAACTCCAAAACATGCTACACTAACTATGTTTATTGACTTTCAGGAGGAACTTGCAGCCAATATCTCACAGCTTATCCACGTGTTTCAGAATACAGAGGCTCGTAAGTACTATTTAATTACCTCGTGCTTTGTAAGGCACTTCCCTCTTTGGTGATTCCACTCTCACAGTGCCAGAGTACAGACAGACAGATGGGGTGCTGCTTTGGTGGTTTTTTCTTTCCTTTTTGTCCAACTGGTCTGCGTGATTGCATTAAGAGAGGCACGAGCTGCAGGGTTTTTTTCTGGCTGTTGCATGGGAAGAGTTGTGTCTTCAGTGTGGTACAGGTGAGATTTTGCAGGACAGGTAGCAAAACAAACTTGTCCCCTTACTTTTCCATTCTGTATAGACTGTTCTGTGTATTTCCTGCTCAAAACCAGCCTTGTTTCATGAGCTGTTAAGCCCCTGGTATTCAAAATGCTCATGAAATGGAGTAGTCAAGTCAATGCCAAAACTTGCATGGGTAGAAATGAGTGCAGAATGGATATTTTGCTCAAACTTGTGTGTATATAACACTAAAGAGATACAAATCTGTCCCTGTAATTGTTTTTAAAAGTCACTGTGTGCCTTTTCTTGTATTGTTCCCAAGTTTAATTGATTCCTGTACCAGTCTCAAGCCTGTCTTCCCGTAGCTCTGTCCCTGTCACTAGGAGAATCCTAGGAGACTGCATCCCTTTCTTGAGGTTCTTTCATGCTGGCAAAATAGCCCCCTGTGCCAGATGTGCAGGTGTTTTTCCTTGCTCCTTTGCAGGACAACTGTTCGTCCAGACATTCTGGCAAACGATGAACCGGGAATGGAACGGGATTGACAATCTGCGTCTGGACAAGTACTACATGGTAATTCTGCATCTCTGGGTGGTGTCTTCTCCTGGAAAACAGATGGTGTTGGTGTGCTGGAAGGCAGCTTTGTCTGCACATGCGTTGGTGTATACTGTAACAGAAGACAAGGGGTCACCTTCTTGACCCGTTGCAAGAGATGTTTGTTTTAAAGGCCTTCACTCACCACTGTGTGAATCCAAAAGCCAGTACAGTTTATATCGTGCTCAAGTGCTTTCCCTTCTAACACAGTTTTTCTCATTGATTTCTACTTTGGAATATAAATACTGTCTCAAAGGACGCTGTATCAACATCAGTTATTTAGATCAGACTCATTAAAGACTCCTTTATGACTCTGCACTAGAACCCCGACTTTCCACCAGTGAAGTATCCACTGTAGTACACTCAGTAGTCAGAATTCTTTCTAAAGGAAACAGAATATTAAAACAAATACTAAAATCTTAAAAAGGATACCTTTGTACAGAACAAAATCCCATTATCTTCTCTTTGAAAGAAGTTAGCTGCAGGCACATTCACTGGTGGTTTTTCTTTCCCAATATTAGCAGATACAAGTTATTTCAGTAAGGGAGGTGTTTTGAGCCAGCTGAATGCAGCTGTTTTACATATCACTGTCTCTTAGTGCAAGTTTCAGGTAAATTAAATTATTATTGTTATCATCTCCCCCGTGTTGTTGAGCCAGTTGAAGCCGTGGCTTTTCTTAGATTAAGGCAGCACTCAATGAAGAAATCAGGGGTGTGAATCAAGAGAAAGCTGTATAGTAGAAATGATCATGGATTTTTCTGTGCTTAGCTTAAGAAAATAGTTTGTTGCCTTTTTTTGCTTCACAGCACCTTTCTGTTGCATTACATGATAGATAATCTGTCCAAATGTTCATATGAGGCAGTTTCCACCTTGTGCTTAAGAGGTTTACCAAGAAATCTGTTCTTGTTACAGTCGCAGTGACTCCTTTACCTGTTCTCATAAACAACACGTGTAACAGATTTTGTGCTTTGCAGCTGATGCGTCTGATTTTGAGGCAATCCTTTGAAGTGCTGAAAAGAAATGAATGGGATGAGGGGTAAGCAGATTCCTGGATGTTGTTGCATCATAAACAAGTCAGCCAATATAGCTATATTCAAATATATTTTCATTTAATAGATCCTTTTTTTCCCATAGCTGCTACTGTCATGAAGTCTTAACATTAAGGCCTATTTGTTCTTCATATCACTTACTTAGTTCAGTAACACAGTCAGGTGTTATACTTCATTAAATTGAATACAGTATTTAATGTATTTCATTTTCTGATTTAGCCAGAAGAGCTATCAATGAAACATCACCTGCAGAGAGACTAGACAGGGAACCTGCATCCCAGAAAATACAGAGAAGAAATTTTTTGTTTGTTTATGTTGGTTTTCTGATTGGCTCTGACTCTTTTTTTTAATATTTATTTTATTGTGGTTAATCATGGTGACTTCTCTTCTGATAAGACAAAACCCCTTAATTGTAAACTAGCCTCCTATTTGTTGTAAACATCAGTGGTTTTGGTTGTATTTCTTCCATACTCTATTAAAAGGCAAATAATTGCAGTTGTTTGCTCTGTCTAGAACTCTTGTGCCACTTGTAAGCTTGTTTTCTTTAAATTGATGAAGAGATTTAAATCTTTTAATTGAAAGTGCTCAATAACTCAGTGTTAAGGTTATCCTTTCTCTCTCTTACCCTCTGAAATGTGGGATGCACACAGAAATGTTTTTGTGGAAACAGAAAGGAATGGAGAGCTAAAGAACACCCCATCCCTCCTGTTCCACCTTAATTTTGCACTGGGTAAATGCTCTCAGGTTGAAGAGATTGAAATGTTCTTGGGCAGGAGCAGAAGGTTTGGGAGGAGGTCTGATAAAGCTGAAGCCCTTCCTCCCACACACATGGTCACCCAAACTGATCTCTGACAAGGTTTCTCATGGCTTTGGCCTCCATCTTTCACTGGAAAGAGGCAGTGTGGGAAGAGAGCATCATGATTCCTTTATTTGCAGTGAGGGAGCTCAAGAACTGCCTTTCCCTCCCAAGTGGAGCCGAGAAGCTGCCTAGCATGACTTTCTTTCCTCTTGCCTTTTAAAATGCTTTTGAAGAAAGGTGTATTAAAGTAAAACTGAAAGAATGTTTATGGGTTTTCAATGTTTTGAATTCTCTTTGAGACTGGAAATGTTTGTTATGGGTAAAATTGCAGGAGGTCCCCATAGAACGCCAGGGAGAAAGCTTGGAATATACAAAACTTCAGTCTTCTGAAATACAGCAATGATAGGCCTCAGAGTGAAAAAAAAAGGAAAAAAATTCAAATTGGATAGCTGTCCATAACTGTAAAGAAGCGGAGTTTGTTTTCAAGACAAGAGTTTGTTTCCAAAGCAAATAAGACATGAGCAATTGAATATGAATATCTTGTTCTTTTTTTTCTCTTTATTATTTTTTTTCAGTCTAGTTGAACCATTGCTGCAGCTATTAATGAAAGAAGTTATGGACCCAGACAGCAATTCTCCCACTGGGATAAAGTTCCATTTCATTGATATCTATCTGGATGAATTGGCTAAAGTTGGTGCAAATGAGGTTAGAAAATACTTTGTCATTTTCTTCCTGATTGATGTTACCTGTGGCATGAAGCATCTTAGAAGAAATGTCATTTTTAGATTATGCAGTTTTTAATTGTTGTAAATGTAGCGTAACAACACAGAGTAAGCATGAAGAAAGTGACTTACTACAAGTTACGCTTTTACTTTTACTCATGTCTTTGACAGTGAGAATATGGTAGTTTCTCTCAAGTTCCTGAGTACTGCTATGCTGCTCCAAATTGAGGTTGGAAAAACAGTGAAGTGATAGAAAAGTTAGACCATTTCTCATTTGTTTGTTTCAGAAGGGACTCAGTGTAATTTCCCTTGTGTGAACTTGTTTTCCAGTCTTTGCTTTTGCAAAGGCTGACATAAAGCCTGCTCTTGGCTCGTTGTGTAACACCCAAATAGAGGAGGAAAGTGAGCTTCCACAGTTGTTTAGTATTTGCTTATTGTTGTCTGTGCATTGTGCAGTTTACCCTCCACATCCAGATGTTTGTTTTGCTGGTGACATCTGCCTTGCCCTGCTGTGTGTTGCTGTGACAGTTGATTTGTGACCCTTAATTTTGGCTGCTGTTCCAGTGGTGCAGAGTTTTGCAGCAACAAAGCCAAGGAGCATTTCTCCTGTGCCTCCACCCTTCTTGCCTGCCCCATGCTCATCTCAGGCTCCTCCTCAGTTAGTTCCCTTTGTCTCTGGCCTCTGGTACTTCTCCTTGCAAAGCTGTTAGCAGTTTTCCATTCCTATTCCTTGCAGTCAGTATTCAAACCAATGCTGCCTGCAGTTTTGAGGTTATGGATTGTGGAGCAAGAGAGAGATGATGTCTGCACCAGAGAAGTGCAGGCACTTGGAGCCCAAATCATTTCTGCAGCTCCACAGTCACACACCTGTAGCTAAGCCACTCACTGGAAGCCTGGACAGGGGAGTGAGTCCCCCAGACTATTTGCAATCACTGATGATGCTCATAAATTGAATTTTGGAGAGAAGGATCTTTAGCTCTGCTGTAGCTGACAGTGTTTCAGTGCAAGCAGCCCAGTTAAGAGAAACCCAAATCTTACTCTTGTCTGCTACAGACCTTCTTTGGGAAAGTACACAAAATTGTTTAAGCTTTCTCTGCCTCATGTTTCCATATCTAAAGTAAGAAGCCTTGTTGTATTTCTGTACTCAGCAGAATAAAGTCTGCAAGGCAGTCAGTGTTTTTATAATACTTCCAGGGAAATCTGGAAGTCAGTGTTAGCAGTGGTAACAAAAGGCCCTGGGTACCTCTGCCAGTTGAAATTAGATATAATGCTGAAAGACTGTTAAAGAAGATCCCCCAGCACCAGCTCCTGTACAAACACCAATATTCAAGGAATTTCAGTGCACACATGAGCATTTTCTGTACTCACAGGATTTTTCTTTCTAATCAAACAGCTCACAGCAGACCAGAATCTCAAGTTCATCGAGCCTTTCTGCAAAATTGCTGCCAAATCAAAGGAGTAAGTTCAATGAAAGGATAAATACATTTTAAGAATTAAGAAACTCTGAATATGGTAATAAATGGATCAGAGAGTTATAATTTCAGGATGTAGAGAAAGAAGGGTATTTTACCAGCAATGTGCACAGTCATTTGAAGATAACTTGTGTTTATCAATGCTGTAGATAGTCTGCATGGATTTATAAGAACTATATCAACCTCTGTTGGTTAATTTGTCCAGGTATTTTAATTTTTTAATGCATAGAGCAGCTGAGCTGGTTGGCTTCTTTGCAGTGTAGTATAGGTCAGCATATAAACAGTGAAATTTAAGAGGGGCACATTAGCAGGACACTGCTTGGATTTAAGGACTTCTGTTCAGGGAGTAACAGGTTCACTTTCATCATCTGAAGAGCTTGGTGTTCTTCCACTTCCTTTCTTACCCATTTTCCCTCCAATTCCCCCTTTTTTAACGTGAGAGGGGAGGGTGTTTATGGTCTGCCTTTGGGCTCACCCTGCTCTCCTGTGACACAGTCGCTGCGTGCTCCATGCTGTGGCCACCGGCATCTTTGAGATGATCGTGGATCAGTCCCCCTTCGCCATCGAGGACCTGATGAAAGAGCTGGGTGCCCACAGTGATGAAGAGGATGCTTCTGAAGAAGGCAGACAGGAAAATGAAAAGATGCATAAAACCAAAGGTGAGGAGGAAGCTCTAAATTGCCCTGTAGGAGTTGCTATGTTGGAGAAAAATCTGTTTCCTGAAAATACTGCTCTGAACCAATCAAACACATGTTCAGGGTGTTGTAAGGATAATTGTGTTTTCCCATCTTCCCTTCAGATGTGCTTAATAAAGCTTGTTCTTTTGGAGTCACTATCTCAAACAAAGCATTAATATTCAGTCTTTTTTCTACAATAGCAGACAGATGTCTGTCAAGAAAATCAGCACAGAGCTCTGAAAAAACAGAGGATATCAATGAAAATGCTGATGATGGGATCGGGACTGTTCTTCAGGTTTGTGGCTTATTTACTCTGTTATTGATACTTCTTTTTCCCCATCCCTTTCAAGAGGTGCAGAAGTAAAGGGTGGTAAAGGATAAACATGTTACAAAATTTTAATCTGCTTCTGATTTAATGTAAGGTGGTATTTCTGTAACGTGTATTCTGTGAGTGGTAGTAAAATAAATCCATGTCTAAATTCTAAATTCCTCCATCCTGTCTCCCTTACCTTCTTTTTTCTGCTCCTCCCTTCCTGTTTCAAGAATTAAAAAATGTGTGTGCTAAAAGCCAAGTTAGTGTGGGTGGGGAAGCAATCAGCCTAAGTTTCATTGAAAATGGATGATGGGATGCATAGGAGAGAGGATAATATGTTACAATTTGAGTTTTCTAGACCCAGGGCCAGTGCAGTGTAGTGGTTTTGACAGATCCTCCCATCAAACACACATGCAGGTGGATACACTTCATGCATCTGTGGCTTTTAAGCAAGATTTAGGACATGACACACTTTGAATCTGATATTTAGCTAAATATTTATGGAAGTTTTGAAGTGGGTTGGCTTCTCTCTTGAGTAAGAATTAAGGTTAGGAACGTTTGAGAAAATGATACGGAGTTCAGCTGTTCTGTTAATGAAGCAGCCATCTGTACAAGTCAGTGTGTGAAGGGGGCGTAAATTTCAACAGAGGAAAACATTTGGGGTTTAAAGGAAGTGTCTGTTTCGAGATGTGTGTCTTTACAATTTACCTATTGAACTTAATACTTGATGTACTGGTAACACGAGTTGCACTGAGTTGTCTTGCATGGATAAACTAAGAAAAGCTGTGTTGTACTTCCCCCCAACAGTTTGATTACAAGGCTGTCGCTGACAAAATCTTCGAATTTGCAAGCAAGAAAAATACACCTTCCCTGAACAGAAAGCGGCTGTACAAGCTGGTCAAAAAGTGAGTTCTGTCGAAGTTCACCTTGTCCTAAACAACTTTAATTTGCTTTCTGTCCAGGCTCTCTTGTCCTGGTGACGGTGTTGTGCTCTTCCTCGCTGGTACCAGACAACTGCAGCCAGCCGGGGTTTATCTGCCCAGGTTTATCTGCACAGGGTGGGTTTGTTCTGCAGGATGTGACATCAGGTTGTGTGTGATGCAAGGAACAGATGCAGGAAAAGTGTTAAGCTGCTGTTTTCTCAATGCTTTCAGTGATTTGGTTTGAGTTTGGGGGTTTCTGAGGCAGATCTCTTCTGGAGTGAGCTCTTTGTAACTTCCTGTGCAAAATATGTTGTTCCTATTTTGACAAAACCATAGTAAGTACAGTGGTGCTGTTCTGCTAGTGTTATTATTGGTACTAAATGAGTAATAATGTTTTGTTTTTTCTTTTCTCCCTTCCTCTCACCTCCAGGTTCCAGGACTTAGCAGAAGGTAAGGACTGAGCAGTGCACAGACAGCAGTTATTTTCCATTAAATGATATATAATGCTCCCATACAATGTGTACTGGATTTTTTTTTCTCTTTTTTAATGTGTATTTCAAGAATTTTATATTGAGAGTTTTGTGGGTTTTTTAAAGCTCATTAAGACACATTACATGTTCTTGGTGAGATGGCCAAATTCCTTTCACAATTTGAGCAACCCTGTACTTTGTCCTTAAACGAAAGATGATTATTTTTTTGCTTAAACAAATAGGAATCAGTCATATGCTTTTCTTCAAGATTGGGTGGGAAAAAGGAGTTGTTTTTTCTTTCTGTGGGAGTTACGCTGTATATGAACAGCATAACTGTTCATAGAAGTAGAACTCTTAGTTTTCTGATACCTTATCCTTCCTCGACAGGAATCTTCCCCCAAGATATTCCCGAAGATGTTTCTACAGATGAAGACGATGATGAATTTGGCAGGCGAAAGCGAAAGAAAAAAGCTGTCAAGCCTTGGCAGCAAAATGAGCTGGAAAAAGTAAAAGGTAAGGCAAGATCAGCCTTTGAAAAGAGACAATTTGCAGTGACTTGTGCAGTTTGGCACAGTGTCAGATACAAGCTGTTCTGAGGAAGGCGCCACTGTTGTTCAGGATGTGCTGATTTGTATCCTGTTGTGATGAGGGTTAAATGTGAAATTAAGTTCTCTTTGAAAGTGGGGGGAGTTCTCTTACCAATTCTGAGGCAAGCGTCACCTCAAAAATTTCAGTCAAAAGCAGAACTGGAAGCAGCTGTTTGCATTGCTCCTTTGAGCAGGTGAGTTTACTGTAGGAAAGCAGAAACATGTCAATCTTAAAACAGGATGAGTGTTAGAATGTAAGAACTTGGGGTTGTTGGAATACTGGACCCCTGAGTTGCTCTTCTGATGGGCTCAACAGGTGGGTAATAACTCTTTCTAGGGATGTTGCTATGAAAAATAAGGTTGCCATGGGGAGTGGTTTAGACCTTAGCTGTGACAAGGCAAAATTAGCCAAGTATTAATTAGGCCAGACATCAGCAGACTGCAGTGTCCTGAGCAGCTGTAACAGTGAAACTGTTGTGCAGGCTCGTAACAGGAAAATGGTACACCTATTTTAAAAGAAAAGAACAAAAATAGACTAGAATTCAGTTGTTGTAAGTACCTTTGTGTTTCACATCTGTGTTATGGCGTTCTTTTTGGGATGGATTTAGAGGATAAAGAAGAGCCTTCAAGTGTGAAGGTGTCATCAGTTTCCCAGAGGAAGAGGAAAAAAAGGAAGAAGAGGGACAGCCCAAGTGCTGATTCTGGAACAGCTGATGGAAATTGTGAGGAGGGAAAAGCTGAAACATCTGGATCTAATGCTTCTAGCCAGGAAAAGGTGCCAGAAAATAACAAGGAGAGGAAGAAAAAGAAATTGCTAGTAAATGAGGCCAGTGAGACCACAAATGTAGCAACTGACACCAGAGAAAATCACAGTATCTCTGCGCAGAGCAGTCTGACTGAGGCAGAACAGAGTAAAAAGAGTCAGTTGAAGAACATGAATCCAAAAATGCAGAATATTCCTGCAAAACCAGCGTGTCAGAATGGACCAGCCACTGCCAGTGCAGCAGAGGATGTCAGCCCATCTGTCACGCCGTTACCTCCTAAGGCTGTGAAAAAGAAGCAGAAAGCAGGGGCTGTCCTGGTGGATGGGGATCCCCCTGTGCAGCAGACTGACCTGAAACCCAACAAGGAAGGCGTGCTGGGGACCCTGCCAAGAAAGGCAGGGGCTGAATCTGTGCCCTCCCAAAAGGTCACAGTGAAGACAAAGACAAAGTTAGTTGGTTTGGAAGGGATGAAAGTCTCCAGTCAGAATGCAGCAACCCTGAAAAAGAAGAGAAAAGTGAAAGAGGTGCTAAACTCAGTCGAAGCCAATGGCATTCTGGAGACTGCATGCAAGAAAAGCAGGAAGGTGGTATGTACATCTCATTCTTTTCTCTGCCTGCTTCAGGAACTGCCAGGCTCATTTTCACATTTGGCTTTAGCTTTCTGAGCATTTGGGCTGCATGGGCTGCATGCTGATGTCATCATGCATTGTCACCAAAAAGAACTCGATTCCCCAGAAATCCTCACACTGCTACAGTGTCACACCCTGCTGTACAATGAGACTAAATCCTCTGCCAGCCTCTCAGCTGGAAGAACCCATCTAGCTGAAAAATAGGATGATAGGGGCAAGATGGGGTTGTCTTTTTTTGTCTTTTTTTTTTTTTTTTTTTTTTAAAAAGTGCCTGGTTAATTATTCTTTTGCCTTGGGTCTCTGGTTGAGCTTTACAGCATGCTCACAAAGGGCATCACATTTTGGCAAAACGGCAAAAAAATGGGAAGATGGAACATCTCTTGCAGCAGCAGCAGCACACAAGATTAGGATAAGCTCCTTGTGAAACTGCCCACAGCAAATTCCAGGAGTGGCTTCTCTTGCTTGCTCACTGCTCCATCTTAAACAAACTGATAGGACTGTCTGGGGAAGGTATTTGTGGAAAGAAAATAGGCACTGGAACACTGGAATAGAGCATGTGACACTGTGACTTTTAATGTGATCACATTTATGAAAGGTCCAGTTTTTTATAAAGACAATACTGTGTTTTTTCACTAGGAAGGTCTGATTGTAGTCATCTTCTTCAAAAATGTATGCCTTGCAGTTTGGGAACAACCTATTTTTTTACCCCCTCTACCTTCCACCCCTATTTTCTTCTTTGTAATAGGTAGAATAGGGTTGATTTTTTTTCAGTGATTTCAGTGTCAAAAAGCACTCTGCCCTGTATATTTTTGATAGTGTGGGTAAGAGAGTTCCCTCTACTCTCCTGAAATTCTTTTTAACTGCTCATTTCCCATGTGCATATTCACCCTAACACATTCAGGGGTTTAGTTACATTCTTGGAAGTCTTGCTGACAGTCTCACTTTGGTGGAACAAAAAGTCATAAAGCACAAATGAGACTATGAGCACATAAAACAGTAAAAAGTGCATGTTATGAGCCTATGAGCTCACCTCTGTTAGACTTAAGTTTAAAACTGTAGGATTAGTTAAGTAGTGCATCAGTGTATATGAAGATATAACTATTCAGTCCTTCACAGGAGAAAAAATTCATATTGAAACTTTGCTTAAATAGTAATAAAATAACTGACATTTTCTGTTTTTTGATGATGAACTCCTGAGAGGGACTATTCAAACTGTATTTCTCTCACTGCAGGGCTTTCCTAGTAGGAACCATTGGCTTTGTCTCCTGTTGCCTCAATATTCCATGTTTCACACCTGGTTTGTCTATAAAAGTTTAGTTTCTAAGAAAATACGATTATGACACCCCCATCTCTTTCTGTAAGTCTTTGCTGTAACTGACCAACAGGTTCCAAGACCAGTGATAGATTCAAGATAAGAAGTTCCTGTAGAATTCATGGAAATGAGTTGTTGGCACAAACCAGCATAGGCACTGAGGGAAAGGCAGCAGCACAGCCCCAGCACTGGCCTGTTGGCTCTCAGGGCTAGTGGGTCACTCTTCACATTTAGAAATTATGGCATTTGCTTTTTCTTGCCCAGTTCACATTGCTGTGTGTGTGTGGAAAGGGAGGAGAGGGATGGAGACAAGGAAAGATACATGGAAGTTGAGTGAGCAGGAGAGGGAGAATACTGATGAAAGAAAGAAGGGGGCAGGGTAAAGCTAAAATGCACAAATGCAGAGGAAATTAAGCTTTGCTAATTTTGTTTTCGTTGCTTGAGAAATAACAAGTTGTTTTATTTCCTGATTTTAGTTATGTAATCCTGGCCCTGTGCCCAGAAATAAGGGGCATGTTTTGGTTCTTGATTTCAAGGACAACACACACCTCCAGAGAATTTCCTTCAAATATTCAGAGGAAAGAGGAGGAGGAGAAGGGAAAAAAACCAGACAAGATCAGCATTATTTCAGAGTTGTCTCCACAATTCAGAAAGCTAAAAGTCTTGTGGTTTTTCCCTTTATTTAAAGCATAAGTGATTTTCAAATCAAAAGAGGCCATATCCTCTGGACGTATTCCACAGCTTTCAGTGAATGCCTTCGGAATTCCATGCCTGTAGGCTGATGAGAAGCATAACTGAACTTCCCCTCACCACAGTCCACAGGTATCTGACTAGTCCAGACAGCAGGTTAGAAAGCTCTGCCAGTGCAGGTCCTAAGAACTGCCTTGTGCTGGAGACAAGAGTTGCTTTAAATGCCATAAAAGTATGAATTTCAGGCAGCAAACCAGTAGCACTACACAATAGCTGGGTTTCTGAGAGTATAGTCAGATTTCATACCCCGCTCCATTTTTTTCTCCTAAGTCTCCATCTTAGCCCAAAGCTGTGTTTGTTCATTAGTTATTTTATCTTTTTCATCCCGAGGTACCACAGAAGACTTTTTGCTTGTGGTGAAGGAAAAAAAAAAGATGACTTGTGTGCAGGAGAGCTGGATCAATTGCAAAATATCCTCATGCACGTGGAGAAAATGTGTTTGTTTGCACTCTGATGGGCTTGGCAAATCTTTTAGAAATTCTTCCTTTTGTGCATTGCAATGACTTGCCTATTTCTATGCAGAGCTTGCCTGCTTTCACTCATTGTGAAAATTTGCTAATTGCAAAATTACCTGCTGAGAGTTAAACACGATGATTAACTGATGTGAGCATGTGGTCAGCACTGATCACTGCACCAGGGACTAGTTAGCTGCAGTACTTTGTACTGAAGCATTTTTCCCTTTCTCCCCTTCTCAGGAAAGCAGTGCTCCTCTGTTACCATTAAAGAAAAAGAAAGTGAAACCAGGAAGTGATTTTGTAAAATTTGAAAAATCAACCGTACCAAAGGCAGTGTTCTTCAGGAAAGCCAGAAGCGCCATCTCTTCCACCAGGACATCCATGCAGGTAAGGTGATCTCACAAAGGGCAGCTGAGTCTGGGGGCAAATGTCTTCCCAAGCAGCCTCCCCAGCAAAGGGTGTGACCTCACTCGTGCTGTCTTTTCCACTCCATGTTAGTCTCCTAACATGAGCAGATAAAACTGCAAATGCTGATGCATTTCCCTGTAGACAGAGTCACACATGGCTTCCAGAAAATGAGTTGTACATGTCTCTGAAATCTCTTCTTCCTTCCCCTCTGCTTTCAACTTCCTTGTTGAACACACACCATTCTGAATCTGCTCATTTCTCAAGAAAGCAAAAGCGTAAACTGACTTTCAGTCTTGCAAAGGGACTTGGAGCCTCCATTTCTTCTCATTTGTGGAGAGTGGCAACAGAACAGGGCTTCAAAAGACTGCCTTCTTCGCTAGACCTTTTTAACATATAAAGCTTTTCAAGTCCTCTTAGCAGTTTGAGGCCTGAGTGCAGTGGGGCCAGTCTGTTTAACACACAAATATCTTCTTGTTTGTTGTTGAATTATGTAATGACATTAAGGAGAGTAGGGGATTTCTGCACAAATGGAATATGTTTGCTTTTGGCTAGAAAAACAGTGCTGTCTTAGCAGGGGTCAGTGCCAGAGAATTGGGGCAGTTCTAAACCAAGTGAAGGAAGTAGGCTGCTTTACATCAGTGGGGTGCAGGTGAAAGAACTCACAGCATTGCCTCAGAAATCTTATTTTATTTCATGTCTTTATTTTGCTTTATAGCTGAACAAGCTGCA
Organism: Oreocharis arfaki; assembly: GCA_013398015.1. NCBI lineage: Eukaryota > Metazoa > Chordata > Aves > Passeriformes > Paramythiidae > Oreocharis > Oreocharis arfaki. Next base: position 134,877 of record VZRR01013723.1, read on the forward strand.
GTCGCCCAGCTCCAAAAAAGTCACGTTTGGCTTGAATAAAAACATGACTGCAGGTGAGTCTGATACGTGTGTGTGTCCACAGTCTCTCTGGTAGCTGAGGGAGGGGGAAGCTGTACACACTCACACACCTGTAGAACACCTCTAGTACAGATGATTCTGATCCGTTTTTGTCTCAATGTTTGTATTTAGTTTACAAACCCTCCTCAGGTTCCTTTCCAGAGGAGATGGTAAAGTTCAGGACATTCAGCTCTGCACCTAGACTTGAGCAATTCCAGGGTGCTGCGTTAGTGGCCTGCAGAAGGAGCCTCATGGATGGGAAACTGCAGCAGGGTGATGGACTTGCCTTCCTGAGCTGCCTGTTTGCAGGGCACCTCTGAGGGAAACACGTGCACTTCACAGTCTTCATAGCTCACTTCTGTTTCCCAAGGCAAAGGTGCTGACGTGCTGATAAGATCAGACTTTGTAGTAGCAAAGTTTGCTTTTTATCTTGGCTGCCTGTAGTTTATTAATGGTCATGAGTAGATAAATGTCACTTCCCTTCTGTAAGCAGACAGTGTTTTCCCTATTAAATAAATGTTTTGCTCCATAGCATAGAATTATATTCCATGTATTCATTTAGGTATTTTTTAACTCTCTGAGGTGTGCAATAGGTCAAGTTCAAATTGAGAACAGTGTATTTAGGTAAATGTCTTCATGTTAATATAACACAGCTGAATAAAATGAAAAATAAGTGCCTCCCTGCTGGCAGAAGGGACAGCCAGGAGACTCTAGAGCTGTTCAGCAGTCAGAGCAGAGGCACTTCTTACCCATTGTGATCTTTTAAACTCCAGTGTGGTGTTCTTCAGGATAGCTGGAGCACTTGTGTCTGAGGAAAAGGCCCAGTGTCTCTGGTGGTCTGTGGAACCACGGGGAGGATTCACAGTGGATTGCAGCAGACCCTGTTCGCCAAGGGACTCTGCTGAGATGTGCTTCACCACCAGCTGTTTTCTCTGCCAAGTTTTAGGCTTCTGATGCTTGCTGGGCTTGAGAGTCTAATTCAGGCTTCCAGGGCTGGGAAGTTCCACAGTTGATTGATAGGCCCAGTTACTCCAGGGGTTGCATTTCTTTTAACTTGTTGGCTTGTTTTTCAACAGAATTTAAAAAGACTGACAAAAGTATATTAGTGAGCCCAGAAGGACCCTCCCGTGTGGCTTTCAATCCTGAACAGAAACCTCGTCATGGGGTGCTGAAGTCACCCTCGGTGACCCCAGCAAAAGAGCCCCAAATGAAGAGACCATTTACTATGTCAGCTAAGAAGAGACCAACTGCTGTGGACTTCTTTTAAACCAACAAATGTGGCCTACTTTTGTACAGGACATTTTGCTAACCTAGAATGTTCTCTGGAGGTATTTTGAACTTCTTTATTTTTTTAAGTTAATACAAATTGTATATACAAAATTCTGATTATGACCTGGGTCATTGCTATTTTGAAACCACTTCAGCTCTACCTTGAAATACTTGTTTTGTCTATTTACAGAAAAGAAACAAAACCAATCTCTGCTCAGGTTTGGTCTACAAAAAGTATGGTCTCTGTCCATGTCATTCCCAAGAGACTTGTCCATTTAATTAAGGAATGTTCAGGGTTTGATTGTTCCAGTGATTTTTTTTTTTTTGAGCCAGTGTAAGACAACTTGCACTTCATGCTGTTAAACTGTCTTTCGTTGGACAGTTTAAATTGGAAAAAGGCAATGCAGATTTTAAGCCTACCTGTTCATGTATTTTAAAATTCTACTCTGTCATTTTTCGTGTGTCACCCCTGGCATCCTGTTAATTCTTCTGGAAATAATGGTTACCTCATGTCTCTGTTTAATAACAGCTGGACTTGGGTAGCTTTGCAGCTAGCAAGCGAGCTTTCCCTGGGATAAGAAACCCCTAGCTGCTGCTCAAGTGGTCACTGGTGCAAATAAACCTTCACAGCTGGTTGCCTGCTGAGCTGGGGACAAGTCACCACATTATTTTCAGTAACATAAGTGCCAAAGCTGGCTTGAGCCTGTCACATTGTGAGCTGGCTCCCTCTCTTCGCTGAACTGAAATTCATGCTCTTGCGCAGGAGAAACCTTTGATATTTCCAGGTCTTCCCCCAGCCCCCACTGCTGCCTTTCCTGAAAGTCTGACAAGACTCCTGGTTTTCTGTTTTAGCAGCTGGTGTCACCACATTGTGCCAGAACTCAGCTCTCATTCAATGCATGAACCTCTGCCTGGACTGAAGTGAGCTAGATGGGTGTAGAGCATCTTTGGGTAGGACACATGTCTCCCTGAAAGCTTTGGTGCCTCTCAGTACAGGGTGAATCTTTACAGCCCAGGCAGCTTGATTGCGGTTTTGGTGTAGAATCAGATGTCCACTTGGCATTTCTTGGAGTTCAGTTTTTATTTGGATATTTTATTACTACTCTGCATGTTTTGTTTTTAATTTGCTTATTTGGTAAAGATGGAGATGCATTTCTGCAAGAGATCATTTATGTGTTCTGAAGGGGAACAGTGAGGAGGGGGAGAGCAAATTAAAATAAAACCTTTTTTGATACAATTGGAAGATTTGAAATCTTTCTTTGGAAATTTTCCTTACATGAATGAGGCAAAGGCTTTGCAGCAGGTCTCTACATTAGAGCTCAGCTTGGAAGCACAGCCTGGTGCCAGAGCATAGCTGTTCATGAAGTTTCACACAGTTATTTCTGTGATCCTGTAAGAGAGAAGGTGAACCTGCTTCATTACCTTGTCTTAGGATAACTGGATTATCAGTTAAATAAACTGATACACATTTATTTAGCTACTTCAGCCAACAGAATTACATTTTGTGACATGTTTGCACACTTCAGTGCTGGTTTTTACCAGTCCTTGATGTTGACTGTCCTCAGCCAGATTACTCCTCATAAGCAACTGTATTGAGACTGTTCTTTTGTAGCTCATCTACAATTGCTTCAAAATACTGGGGTCCTTCCAGATTGCTGATTGGTCTCAGCTACTCAATTCTAATCCGTCCCAGCTCTCGTACTAAGTTTCTGACAGTCCATGGTTTCTGGCACTGCCAGAAATTAATTTTGCTCTTGTCTTTTCTCATTTACAGTGAAGGACTGAATTTCATCTGGTTTTGTTATTGGTCTAGGCTGTATTGGTTTCTGTGATCAATAAAGAAGTCTGGAGAATACATTGATAAATTAATTGTACTTGTTTATGCAAGTATTGTTCGTCTATGTTTTCAAAAGCTCATTGTATATTAGCATGATGGATTTTGTTGACAAGCTGATGGTAAGTAGGGTGTAACAGCCTGTTCAATATGTTGTACTGTTACTTTGTCCTGTGGGTGAAAAGTCTCCTGTGGAATATGCATAAAACCATTTGTATGTGCATGGTTGTTATTGCCTCAGGTTGGAGATGTCACATTCCTCCAAGGATAGAGATGCAAACAGGCACTCGGTGGATCTGGTATGCACAGAAAAATTCAGGATCAAGACACAGTGGGGTTTGGTTTGGTTTGGGTTTGAATACATGTAACTTATTATGGAAATGTATTAGTTGTCTGGATCTGTTTCTGTTGATTGTAGATCCACTGAACCTGTTGCTTGTCCAAATATTTTGTTGCCCACGGTGTTAAATGGAGAGGGCAGAACTGTCAGTCAGGTTTTTATCTAAAATTTTAGTGATGTGATTGCTTGTTGCGAGGCATCCGTAATCCATGTGTGCCATGGAACTGGAACAATGTTTTATAAATATACCTATGAGGTGGGTATTGTCTGGAATTTCATTCAGGACAACTTTACAAACAAAACCTGACCATTGTCAGTGCAGTTTATTCAGCATTGTTGGGTTACATTTGAATATATTACCCAAATTATTTGGATAGTGACAATTCCAACAAACATCAAAGAAAAAGAAAGAAATGTAACATGCGATATCCACTGCACAGACACAACAGTACTGTAAAGAGAGATGTATTGGTAAGAAAAGAGAAAGGAAAACTCATCTGACCTGTTTGATGTCACTTTATAGGTTTTTTTCAGTGTTATTCCAGCTCCCCAGCTGCCCACCATGCCCTGAGTCAAAAGTAATGTCGCCTGACCTTTAAAGGACAGTGTTTTTAATGATTGTCTCTGCATTTTTGTTATAAATCTGATCAACTTTATATTTGTCAAGCTCTAATAGTTTATAATTCTTCATAGCTTCGAGAGAACTCAAAAGCACAAAATTAATTCAGCAAGGCAAAAAGTTGAAATTCTATTTCAATTACTGGATATGCAAGATCTCTTATAGTCTGTCAAAGCTGTGTGACTTGGAAAGCATCCAGTGCCCTTTGTCATGAATTACCTGCATTGAGATTTCATTACAGGCAGGAAAAAAAGTATCATTTTATGTTCCTCTGCAAGAGCATTGTTAATACAAATACAGTGTCTAAGCATTACATCATTTAATCTAGTCCAATAAACCATATTTTTTGTGGACATTTTATTTTGGGTAAATCTGTAAATTTCAGAAATTTGGAGAGGGTAACATCTGGGGGGCCACGTGAAAGCACAAAGGAAGTTGTTCTTGTTGGTGTGCACCTGCTATCTTTTATTTGATAGTATAAAGAGCCCAAACTGAGGAAGGCTCAGACACCTTTGGAGTAGGCCTGGGACAAGACATAGCTGTTCATACACCTTGAACGTCTTACCTTTGTAACTGGGTCAGAGACAGCAGCACCTAAAAGATTGCTCAGGAGAAACTAGTAGATCACACACTGTCACTGCTTGGTGATGAAAATTGATAACTGACATGATAATGTGGCAAGAAGTGCACTGGAGAGTGTCAGAGTAGGTGAGAGATGAACACTTTGAAAGCTGTTGGCCTGCTTGTTACCAGTAGCACATCTGAAAGAGTTCTGTATACAGAGAAATCCTGCACAGGGTGCTGCATCCCCACCTCTGGTAGGGACAGGCCCTACACCTGCTCAGGATCAATTAAAATTAACCAAGGTGTCTTGACAGGCACAGAATTCTCAGGAATGTGAAAGTAATTATTCAGACAAAGAAATCTGATCTAACCCTGCTAGTAAAGTTAAACCAGTTTACCAGAATCCTCAGGTAAAACAGGAGCATATTTCCTTCAGAGAAAAGTTGTGTGAAAGAAGCTGGCCCAGAGCCAGTGCAGCATCCTGAGGGAGTGACACAGGGTGGTTTTAGTATGGATACATTAATAAAAGATGCTGCTTTTCCAACTATGCTCGCCTGTGCCCAGTCCACTCGGGAGCCAGACAGGGCCAGGGAACGCACCAGAGATCTGAAACTCTCAAAGTGAAACAGCTGCAGTCTGTGGCCAAGTCTTTGTCATTCGGGAAGCTGCTCTGCCCGGGGCCAAGGCAGAGGGACACCCCTCGTCCCCGGTCTGCAGCTGGACATGGAGCCAGTGCCCACAACTCCCTGGCTGTGTCCATCTGGCCAGTGGCTCGTGCTCCGAATAGCCCGGCCTCCAAAGCCAGGGCTCTGCAGGCTGGGGCTTGTGCTGTCGTGTGGGACCATGTCCA
>VZRR01013724.1:0-24080 GCA_013398015.1 Oreocharis arfaki
TCCCAAGGGGTGGTGAGGCAGCCTCCAGGGCCCATCCCACCGGGGGGGGCTGCCAGAGTCCATCCCGTTGGGGGGGGTGGGGTTGGGCTGCAGGGGACCATCCCAGCAGGGGGCTGTCCCGAGGCCAGGACCGCGCAGCCAGGGCATGTCCAGGGACCTCCTGAAGCTGGGACCGCATGGCCAGGGTGTCCTGAGGCTGGCTCTGCATGGCCAGGGCCCTCAGGTGCTGGCGAGGACCACGTGGCCGGGGCCAGCCATGCAGTGCCAGCAGGGACCACCTGGCCAGTAGCGAAAGACGTGGCAAGCAATTGCCCATGTGGAGCCTGGACGAGCTCAACCTCTCAGCTGCAACTTACAGACACCAGCTTTCTTCCAAGTCAGAGGAAAAGTGAGGACCCGTGAGGAAAACCAACATGGTCTCCACAGTTGAAAAAAGACAAGGAGCTTCCAGAGTGTAACCTGCATTACATGACCCTGCCTTGAAAGCGGGGTGAACTAGATGATCTCCAGAATTCTCTTTCAAACCCAATAGTTCTGTAATTCTGTGATAGAGAAAACACTGCAACTTCCTTACTTGAAATTAGGTATTGGTCTAATGCACCTCGGGTAATCTTTATCTCACTGGTACAGAACAACTGGTTTTGTATATTGAACAGTGTTCATTCTCTCAATTTTATAATTAGTTTAGTCATCTATTGTTTATTTAAAAGTCCAACCTCTGAGATCATTAGATCAATAAACAGCATCACCTTAATGTAAACTGAAAAAAATCCCACAGCTAAAACCAAACCCTAAAAAACTCCAAACTGCCAACAAATTCTAGGGACAAATAGTTTAAGTGAGCATAATTTATGTATATTTACATGTACGTATACACATATAAGTCTGTGCATATTTGTGAAAACAGAGGAATATAATATAAATTCTTGCTAGAATAGCATGTTCATTCCTGACATGTGGAACAACTGAAAAACTTTCAAAAAGAATAACACCAATGATCATAAGGATCTGTCAATCATGACTTGCTTAAACACACCAATGTTTAAGAGGCTTTTGGACAATGGGAAGGCTGATGATCAGCAAAAAATACCTTCAAACATACAAGCAAACAAAAAAAAGATTTATAAAAGTGAAAGGAAAGAGATACCTCTTTCGCCTTCTGCAGATAGACTGAGAAGTGATAAGGTTAGAATTCACTGAAAGAGATTTATCCAAAAGATATTTTAGCAACCAGGATCATTGAGAGCTTACCATTTCAGGAAAGTTATGAGATCTGCATTCATTATACTTTCTAACAAGTAATTTAGACAAGCATTTTTTGCACATGGTTGGATATAGCTGATCATATCTCTGTGTAGGGGGTAGAGTGGGTCTCTACTCTGAATTCCTTCCCAGGTCCACTTTCCACCGATCTGTAAACCAATAAGTTAAAAGACCATGAATAAGCCTTTTTTGTGTGGATCTGACTAGTTCTTTTATATTACATTTCTCAGAAAAACCCTAAAAAGCAAATAAACAACACCTCCCACACCCAAACCCAAATGAAAAATATTTGAAATAAACCTAAAACTAATCCCAACCCACTAAAAGTAGGAAGCCAGTTTTGTTGAACATATGTATTAAAAATTCCAAGACATTTTTAAACAGAGAAAGTTTGAGGAGATTAGATTATAAAAACTGTGACTGAATAATTTATAATTTTCTTTGCCTATTGCATCCTCCCCAGGTGGGTCATACTTGAAGGCTTCAGCATATTCTGCAGTTTTTAGGTTGTGAAAAACTCTGGTAAGAGAAAACTCTGGTCCTTCATTACCTTCTTCTTCCATTCCCATGATAGCTGTTCTGTCTTTTTCCTGTTACTCTTTTTCAGCCTCTCTGCTCTGGGAGTACTCCACAACCCTGGTGTTACTGAGCCCTTTTCACACTTCCTATCATTGTGGTTTGTGTAGTTTTCACCCTGCAGGCTTTGGAGCTTCTCTCTTGGGACATACCTATTTGTTCAGCAAAGAAGATGCAATTTCTGTAGAGGTTTTCTTTTGTCGTAGCCACTCTTCGTTAAAGGAAAAATATGCAAACCAGAAACAATTCTAAAGGTATCATTGTTTATAAAAGAACCCAAAAAGAACATTGAATTTTTCTGAACTGAATTATAACTCGTAGAGGAAGAACTATTGAGAATAAGAAGTTAGACAAATATAGTTGATGATATTATTGTTATGTTCCTAGCAATCCTGATTTCCTGGATAAATTTGCCCTGTATGCTAAGGGTCTACACTATACCCACCAATACACTTTGGTGTTTATATTAGTGAAAGAAAGGGAGACAGGCATAATCTTGTGTGGCTGGATCAATTCTTTGACAGCATCTAAATGCTTTTCTAGAATCAATAAAAGGAGAAGGTACTAATTTAGATGCATTAGTACTTATTCTGTAGCTTTTCCAAAATTATTACCTGTATTTTAAAAAATCCACACAAAACCTCACAGAAACAGCATGGTTTTAAGCAGAGAAAGTTGCTTTTTCTGGCTAATACAAAGCTAAGCATCTGAAATTTTTGTAGTATTCTAAATAAGGTTGTTTTCCTTCTGTTCTTGTGTTGAATATTTGAGCAAAGGTAAAGTGTCTTCAGATGGGATGTGTAAGCGGGATACCAAAGCATGTAGCCATGGTAAGATGATAACGTTAAATGGTGTCCAAAGGGTTAAAAAAGGACCATTTCTGTTTGTTCTGAGAGACCTTGTCGAGGTTTTTGACTTCAAAACTCATCCATATATCTGATCCATCAAAGGATCTGCATCTAACCAAAGTGTTCGTGGAAAAGATTATGTAACAAATCCACAAAGTGTAAGGTAAAAAGATGCCATTTAATTTTTAAATGAATCTGCAAAGCAACTATAAAGCAGGTGTTTAAAATTTTTGTAGTGAAGACGTCAATGTTGAAATAAAAAAAAAAAAAAATCTTCCAGAAGGTTTAAGTCCAATCTTTAAATTGAGTGATTATTAAAAATATGTTACAAATTACATATGTGATTATTTTATAATCTCCTTGGAAATAAATTTGCTACAGTCTACTATTTTTTGGCCAGTTTAACTAGTATAAATAGAAGTTACAAGTTATCCCCAAATAATTTTTTTTGTAATAGCAGTAATATGGACAGGGTGAATGAACTGTTTTTGAAACTTCTCAGTATTACTAATAATGGCAGAAATGAGAAGAAAATGAAAAAGCCTTTGATCATTAACATAAAAATAAAAATAAATTATTTTTTTTTAGCACCAGTCTTACCCTTGTTCTGGAGAAAAGATGTCTGCTAGTTAAAAAGAAGTCAAAAAAATTTATTCCTTCATCTAGAATTGCAGTTACATTAGTCCATTTTTCAGTAGTTTGCTATTTCAAAGAAATATTTTAGCAAACCAGTAGCCTCTTCTTAAAACACTGCAGAACTTCTATACAAATGACTTTTATGCAACAAGCTAAGGAAAATATTAAAAGAAGCAGCATCACAAAAAAAATATGGTATATATAAAACAATATTTGTACTGGGTTTTAATTTACTTTTTTAATTAAGCCAAACATAAAGGGAGAGAATTTGAGCTATTATTTTTATCTCATGAATTTAAATGAAAATTAAAAATTCACTGTAATGAAGTGCTAAGATAATAAGTTAACTTTGACACTGACTGAGAACTGAATGTCATCCCACTTCTTTCTAACTCAAGACTTTAATGTAAACTTAAAGTTAACAGTGAAACTGGGACAAACGTTTTTACCATGCAGTATATGTGAGACAGTTTACCCATCATGGTGTGCTCTTCCTATTGTCTCTTCTGCTGGAAGATATTTTATTTTCACTGGGTAACATTGTAGCAGAAATACAGATGATTATTTTGATGGGGCTGATAAGTGGTCCAAACATCATCTTGGTGGAACATTTGTCAATTACATAGTGAGATGTTGCAGTTTAATCTGCTTTCTTATGCGGTGATGACCAATCCAAAAATTAAGGTGTGATTTATGACAAGATAAAAATACATTTATTATTATGAAATTGCCAGGAGACATAGTTAAAATTTAACGAAAAGATTTCTAAACTGGATCTAGATTCCCACACTTAGGGCTTGATTACTTTTCAATCTGTAGATACATTCTTTAGCACTTCTTGATTTGGCATAAATATATTAAAATTCTGCATTTTGCTTTTTTTTTATAGGGCATGCCTGCAATTAATCTAGAACTAGATCATAAATTTGAGCAAATTAAATTCTATGTTGATTAATGTGAACTCTATATTTCTAATAAATGCACTCCAAACTTTCTGATATTAAAGGGAGCACTAAAAATCCCCACAAAACAAAAATGCATGTTTATGAAATTTGTCACTAGTTGTCTGTTACTAAATTCTGTTACTGTGAAGCATCAGATATTTGAACATTGGTTAAATAACTCTGGAATTAGCAAAGTTATTATCTCGACATAATTGAAAGGACATAGGCAGAGGCAAGTGCATCCTGCTGAAGGATTGCAGATTTCCAGGATTCATTTCCAGTCCAATGCATGCTGCACTGTCATGCAGTTAATTTTGGATAAGAGGAGACAAAACCACAGTTACGCACAACTCCTGTTTGGAGTAAACTGGCCAATAGGAATATCAGATAATGTAGTTGAAAAGTGTTCGTTTGGAATTTGCTTCTGGGAAGGTTACACTGCCCCGTTAAAAACAAAATTGAATATTTCCTTAACTAATAAGAAAGGAAATAAAGCTAAGCTGCATTGTCATACTTAAAAAATAAAAATATGTCAAAATTTTAGTTTTTGTGTTTTCCATATATATGTATATATTTAATAAAATTGGTCACTATCTGGAATATCCCTGCACAGTAATCCATGAGACAGTTAAACTCATGCATAGAATTCCAATGATACATATTTTCTTCAAAACTCTGAATGCATTTCATTCACACTAGCTCAATCCAGTGGCAGTGTTTCCATTTTCCACAAATCATCCTTACTAAATCATGGGGATTCATTGGTTAGATCTCAACAGAGATTTGGAGATGTATTATTTGTTTTCCTAAGAGGCAATATATTTGTTTATCATTCACAGGTGCTAGTGTCAAGCAATTCTTATTAAATACATTAATAATAATAATATAATAATAATAATAATAATAATACTGAATCGGCTGGTGTCTTGCAAATTAGGGCAACTCACAGTAGTGTACAGAGTATAAATAACAAACTTGGTGAGTTAGAGATCTGTGTGTAGTCACAGGGCTATGATCTAGCTGGGATCATGGAGACGTGGTGGGATGGTTCCTATGACTGAGTGCTGCAATCAAGAGATGAAGGCTCTTTAGGAAGGACAGGTTATTAAGATGAGTAGCCAGAGTTATCCTTTATGTGAGAGAACATCTGGAGTGCATGGAGCCCTGCCTGGGGATGGATAAGGAGCCAAATCAAAGATAATTTTTTTTAGAATTTAAAAGAAGAAAAGCAGAGATGACATTACAGTGCATGTCTGCTATAGGCCAATAGACCAGAAGGAACAAGTGGATGGGGACAGATAGGAGCAGCCTTGTATTCACAGGCCGTGGTCCTCAAGAGGCACTTCCACCACCCTGATATCTTCCAGAGAGGCAACACAGCAGGACATAAGCAGTACAGGAAGTTCCTAGAGTGTATTCGTGACTTCCTTTTCTAAGCAGTAGAGGAACTAATGAGGAGAGGTGTTCTACAGAATCTCATGCTCACCAAGCAGTGTCAGAACAAGAGGTGATCCTTCCTCTGTATTCAAAAACTGATGAACCCACACCTGGAGTAAGTACTGTGTCCAGTTTAGAACGCATTAGTTCTAGAGATGTGAACACACTGAAGAGAGTTCATCAAAGGACCACAAGGATGCTTAAAGGAACATATTGTCTCTGGGGAGGAAAAGCTGAGAAAGATGGAACTGTTCAGTGTAACAAGGCTCAGGGAGGAAATTTTCAATCAATGTATATAAATAACTGAGGGAAGAGTGCAAAGTGGTGGAGACAGGCTCTTTGCAGTGGAGCCCAGTAAAAGGTTCTGGGGGTAGCTGACACAAGAGGTTCTGTCTGAACTTCAGGGAACACATTTTCACCATGCACAAGACTGAGCACTGGAACAGGATGCCTAGAGAAGTTGAGTTTCCATCCTTGCGGATACTCACAAACTATCTGGACACAGTCCTGAGTAACAAATTATGGGTTGTCCCACTTGTATGAAGGAGTTGTCGAACCATATGACCTCCAGAGGTTGCTTCCAACCTCAGCCAGTCTATGATTTTCTGTGATTTGCAATGCCACTTTAAAAATTTCTCTGATGCTTTACTCATTTTCTTCTGGATCTTTTTTTTTTTACTACATGCATGTCTTGGTATACTAATTTATTTTAACTGAAAGTAGTAGTGACAGATGTTTGTTGAGTTTTGTGGTTTGGGTGGGGTTTTTTTCCCTTCTATTGGCTTTTTCACATGCATTAAAGATCCACATTTGAAACTGCTTTACATGTATTAAATATTCTGCAAAACAGGGAGATAGTTTTTGAAAATGTTAAGTTCAGTGTTCATAATAAAGTAAGGCAGTTTGGGACTTTTGAAAATAACAACTGATTCCTTTCGCTTCAGGCTAAGTCTATCCTTCAGAGCTCTTTCAACACATTTGCATCAGGTCAGGGAATTACAGTGTGTGATAACTGATCATCATAGTTTTGGCAGAAACAGGCAACCACAAATATTTCTGTTTTGTCAATTTTTTAGTATTATTTTCTTTAAAGCAAATGGAATAAGTAAAAAATACAACTAGAAATTTCAGTACTGGATTATTTTTTAAAATGCTCTATAGTAAGATAGGTTTTAAAAGCTTCCAAGAGTATTAAAAAAAAAAAACAACAAAACAACAAAACCAAACCTTTAGTTAGTTACATGCTGCAGAACACAAGCCAAAAGAGACAACATTTAAGCATTAAAATGGTGCTGTACGTACTATCTGAGGTTAGAATCCAATAAGCACAAGATCAACAATTTAATTTTGATGTTCATCATTTGTCACAGGAATTTGCATCTACAGTCCTATTTGCTCTCTAAGGTTTCGGAGATGAATATATTTATGCTATTGAGGCATTTCCTCTAATATGGCGACTTTCTCCCTAATTTCATGACAGATGGAACTATTATCAGCCACTTCTTTTTGTTCAGTCTGGAGATTCTAGCTCAACGTATAGAATGACTTCTAATAGCAGATGCTTAATGACAGGACATAGCAACTCTCTTAACAATTCCTTGCTTGAGGTTATATTGCATAATTTATTCTGTCAGTTACTACAGTTTAAATTGGACTAAATGGAGTGACAGGAATGTTAAATGACTGTCCAGTGAGAGATGCAGACACGAGGGCAAAGCTAGCAATTGAAACATACAGTGACCTGAATTTTGACCTTTTTTTTTTTTTTTAAATTCTTAGGCTTGCACAAACATTTGCTCCATGATGATTTTGGTACATAACTGAGAGGTTTATGTTTAAAAAACACTCAACATTCTTTCTTCCTTTTTTTTTTTTTTTTTTAAATTACATTTTCTTCTTTTACATGCACCTTCCCTACCTCATTTACCTGATTGATGCTACTGCTTACAAATAAATTTCAGGAAATTTTATTTGAAGACTTGAGAATGAATCTTAATCTAAACTTCCTTGAATCCCTATATACTTTGTATCACTGGGAAGGAACAAGCATGAGGCCCATGTGTTCACTGAGCTGTTTTTTATATATTTTAAACTCTCCCAAAGGACTGATGCACTGCACACAACATTTATATATAAACTACCATCCACTTAGAAACTAAAACCAGAACAAACCCACCATTTTTGGTAGAAGACTGAAAAATATTCCATCAGAATGAACGTACCACCTGGACTCCAGAAAGAATGCTGTTAATTTCATGACTAGCAAGAACCTCCATGACACTGGCTACCACAATACAGGACACAGCTTTAAAAGAGCTGACTAAGTTGCTGGAAGCTGAACAAGAACCTGAAGAGCCTCCAGATAAAATATCCTGCTTCTCTTCAGGGTCAATTAAAGCTGTGTTGATTGCTATGCTAACATATTTATGCTTCTGTTGGTACCCTGACTAACCTATTTAGATGCACCTAACATCTGTAACAGGCAAACGGGCATAGGCTTGGTGCACTTAACACTAATTGAGACAAAAAGCTTCAAGTGGAGAACCACCTTCCTCTCCAAGAGCCTGATACACACAGCTTGTTGAAGCTGATGTTAAAACTAGCATTGATTTAAAAGGAATGAGAACAAGACTTAACAGTTTTCCAGAAATGGGAATCAAGCTGCAAAGGAAGAATAAAGTTAGGGCACAAGCAGTGCAATGGTGGGGAATGAAAACAGTCAAATACTAAATATTTTCTTTTTATCTTCTCCACAAAAGAAAGATGGCCCTAATATAGCTATTAGACTAGCAAATGGGAAATGCCAGCTTCCTCAAGCACTTATTGTTGTCACTAGGCATTTTAATGACTCCATTTAGCACTGCAGCATTTCTTTTGCTCAACACTGACTAATAACATGCTGAGATAGTTACACGCTTTGCAAGTGGAGTTTTATTGAAGAATGGGAAGGTGAACGCCTGGGGATTTTGCTCTTAAAACTGTGGAGGACGCATTTTGGATACAATGTTTAAAGAGGAAAAGAAAATTAAACAGGAAAGGTTAGCAAGGGAGATTAAGGGTGAAGGAGAGAAACAAGGGGAGAGCTAATGAAAGAAATGAAATGGATTGAGAATTACTTTGAAGAGCAACTAACAGCAGATAATAAATCATGGTGCTGTAGGCACACAAAAGCTGAATGGTAAAAATAGTGATGTAGAAATGGCACAATACACATTTCATAAATGTAAAGTGTTATCTGCACTATGTTAATTACCACAAAGTTTCCACCATTTTAGAGTAAACTGCCCAACTGTACCTTTCTTTCTGTTCTCTTTATTCTAACAAGTTAAACATGTTTCAGTGACATTAGTACAGCTATAGAGTTCTGTCTGCAGCTCCTGCAAATTCAGGCCCTCAGCAGATGTACTTCTGTCTAACCTGTCAGATGCTGACTAGTTCCTTACACTTGCTAAATACGTAAGAATCTGTCCTTAAGAATCTGGGACTTGCACTGGCATTGTACTAACATATTCCATATGTTACTAATATGTAAGGGTACCGTTATTATAGACGTAAACCATCCACACATGATTTATTCATCTTTTTTAGTATCAATGCCTTAGAAAGAGAAAATGGCACATGCAATGTAAAAAAGGAAAAAAAAAATGGATTTTACAAAAAAAATTTGGATTTTACTACAAATTTGCCTGTTTTGTTGTTTGTTTTTTGTTTTGTTTTTTTTTGATGACTTACATAATTAATATCTAGTATCCCCTGAATAGGTTGTGGGTTTTTTCATCTATTTTTGTTTCTCTGAATAGGTTGTTAAGATTAATAGCTTAAACATGAAAAACACCCTTTTTAAGGGGCTCTTTTTAAAAAATGAGCAAAGTACAGTATGCATTTATTTCTTAGCAAAATCAGCTCTTTTTCCCTGATAATGAATGCACGTTTGTGCAAGTATTTTTGTGCTCTGTTGCACCTTAGGGATTGGTCAGCGTAGTATCATCTGATTGACTGTTAATGTTCACACTAAGTAAGCAAGCACGTAAACAGTTTTGCAAATATGCTGAATATTGCTCTTGGAATATTCTTCTGTAATTTCTACTTTTAAAATCTCTGTCTTTTTTCATATATGCATATATCTGTATTTACTAGATGTACATTTTTATGTACATACGTGTTCTGTATGTTCTGTACAGAATGCTTCTGTAACAGAAGAATTCCCATTGTTTTTGAAGTAGATGGACTATGCCATCTGATAATGTCCATATTCAAAACCACTATAACCTGCCAAGGGGTTTCAATATTGCTTATTGGTCGTTTCTTTTGGGTGTGGAGAAAAACTAAGCTGCTCAGACAATTTATCCTTCTTCAGAAACAATCTCAGCAGTGAAAGAAGCGATGATCTTGTATTTTGAGGGGAAGAATTCTGCCATAACCAGCAGCAGCTGAACAATTAACATTATGATGTCTGTCAGTAGCAGTAACTTTTTTTCTTTTAATTTTTATTCATTTTTTCTCCCCTTTCAGTCACCTGAAAGTCATTCAGATGCAGTGACAACTGCTACAAATGATGCAGCTACAGACAGCAAAAGCAGCACACCTGAATCATATATTCAACATATTGCTCAAAACAGACAGTTTCTTTAGGACCCATGGGAGTGTCTTTTCCCAGTTTGTAGCTAAATATTGTGCTGCTTAAATCTATATATTTTGTGGGATTAAGTTCCATAAATTTTAAGTAAAAAAAAATGACAGCAGTTTTTTATGACAAGAGTTAAGAATATATTCAAGTCACTTAATCTCATCTTATATTTGTCACTGCATTTTCTGACATTATCTGAAATTTTCCTACATAAAGTGAAGTTTCCCTCTGATAAATTGAAGCTCCAAAGGTGAAGAGGAAGAAAGTTTTACTTTTAAGAACTTACTTAACTCAAAGACATTAAATCCTTGTTCCATCTTGCCCATGATAGTGTTGCAGAAATAATGCACCATGACTGAAAGCATAAAGCAACATGATTTAGTCAATTAAAATTTTTATTATAAAGTTAATTAATATGGAAAGCCTGTGTATTACATTGTGTGTTATAACTGATGCATAGAGATATTTGAAACAGACAATCTGCTGATATTATTGGATAATCTTGCATCTTATTTACTTTATTTATTTTAAATAAATTTTATATTGGTTTTATTTCTGTGTGCAAAATTTGTTTTGAAAAATTTGATTGAATCCTCCCAGTTGTATGAAGAAAGAGATATATGTCAGAACTGGAAATCTTTTTATCATGTAAGCACCTGAAATTAATACACATGAAATGTGCATATAGAAAATTTTTTGGTGCTATGAGCCTGAATCAGTGATCAAGCCTTTTCAAACCCAAACTAGACACATCTTTGCAAAAGCTGACACTAAAAGGGCAATGAATCAAAGCAAATCAATGTTCTAGATTCCAATTACTTAGTGTCAGATGATTTTCTGAAGAGAGATCAAAGAACTTTAAACGTGAGAATTTTTAACAGACGTTACCTGAATGAACTGTAATAAAAACTAAAATAACCTCTCTGATTTCAATATCTTGCACTGATGGTAAGATACTTTCTGCTATAACTTCTGGCTGCATTTTAACTCTGTTTTGAAAAGAGAAACTTTTGGAGAAAACTTAAGTTTAGCACAATTGTTTAAAAAATATTTGCAAAATTCTTCACAACTTATTTATTTTCATGGGGGTCTTACCTCCAGATCAGAAATCTAGATTTTTTTTTTTTCTTTAAGATTTTTTTTTTTTTTTATCATAGAACAATAGAAAGTTAAAATATATTCAAATTCTAAGGGGGAAAAAAATCGCAGTGGCACCCAAAATCTGGGGAATTTGGATGAAGTTTTTGAGAAGCATGTATTTTGTTCTTTATTAGAACAGACATGAGGTATAGACAGACAGTTTGTTTTATTACTGCCATCTGAATAAGAATGTTTTTGTTTTCTTCATCTTTGTGCTTTGGTGCCTGATAAATGCCATTATTGGCTTAATATGGTAGAATTTTTTTACCTATGGCTTGATTTTAAAATCATCTGTGCTCTAAAGGATTCAGGTGTATCCAAGAAAGTATTGGGTCAATGGGTAATACGAAAGATTTGGATTCGTCTTTAAAAAATTGCATAATCTTCTTTTATTAAAGAAAGTTTTCAAAATTTCATGTAATTTAGTTTATTCATACTGTCATATTGGTGCAAAACTGATAATAAATCTGACTCCTGGAGCATAGTTTTGAGCTCTCAGCAGTAATCCTGCTCTTATGGATGTATAAAAAACTCAAAAAGCAAAACAGAACACAAAAAATACAAAACAAAACAAACAAAAAAACCCCTAAAAAATCCCCCAAACAATAAAATAAACCTCCTTATTCTAATTTACCTTTTTTTCCCCTACAAAATTTTGTTCGCTTTAACTTCTTTTTTATGAATGCAGTTTTCAATGAAATTATAGGGAAAAAACACAAAGACATATATTCTCACATCTTAAATTTCACATTTTTATGGCCTAGTAACTAATCATACTTTTATAATTTTCCCTACAAATTCTCTTTATGGGACTTGAGCAGCAATGTCCCAGATAATTAAGTAAATCAATACATAACGATCCTTAGAAATAAGAATGGTTTAGAAAACTTCTCATTTTTTTATGATATCTGCTTAGGTCTGTGTTTGGTGGTTTTATCTAAACTTTGCTTCCCTTGCGTAACTTTTTTGTCTACAAAAAATTAATTTTAGGGTGCAACTCTAATTGAAATTTAGCATAGCAAAATATCTTCTACTATTGGTCAGTAGCACTTAAAAACAAGTGATTATCAGAATAACTGCTCCTTCCCAAAAGCCTGATTTCCACCTTGCCACCCACACATTGAGCTAAAAATGGAGCCAAAGACCATTTCTCACTTTTACTTGCAGATATCCATGAGCAGACCATTGTAGCCACATTCAACTTCCAGCAAAGTTGTTGTTAGATGTCTTGGAGAGGCTACAGAGGAACTACAGCAGCTACACAAATAGTGCTTTTCAGAATAATTTTCATTACTTTTTTTCGTTCACTTAATGGTGTCAACAGTCATCTGCTTGTGAATTAATATTGCTGTAGATTGTCATAACCATCTATAATACACTCATTTATTATGTGTTCTATCTGAGAAATCTTCTATACTCTTGATAGTCAAGTGCAAAGATCTTCTCCTTCCGACCTGCTCCATAAAGGACAGAGATATAAATGAGTGCAAAAGGATGGAGGTGAATAAATGGTGCAGTATAGAGCACAAGTTTTTAATTCCACAATTTCTTAGCTCATAAAATTTTTGTGAAGGTTCGATTTGTGATCCTTCTAGACATATTGGAAAGAAAGCTCCTGCATTATTAATAGGATTTGGAGTTCTGTACATTGAGTTTTCACTACACTACTATTTAAATTTATGGACTTGACATTTATGTACAACGTATCAAGCATTATTATAAAAAAATATTATTTTCTGATTTTTCTTGGTTTGGTCTACTAATATAAGAATTTTTTGCCACTGTGAATAGTTAAGTAAGTGAATAATGGTTACTTTTATTTTGTAAAGATGGATTATTCTCTCATCTGATTAAAAAAAAAATTGGTTTAGATGCTGATCCATCAGATATTTCACGTATTCATTATGGATAACTGGCCTGGTGGGGCTTCAGATGGCATGTATCAAAGCTCTGAGGACGCTAGCAGAACTTAATGGCTCTGACTATCTTAACCTGGGACACACACACATGTAAATTAACCCAAGAACTTTATGTTGTGAGTGTATATGTGCAATTTACTATTTCAGACTCGAACACCCAGCAAATAAGTGGAGACCTTTATACTGGATAAAGTGGGCCTAGGATCTGGATGTTGATATTAGATATGTTGAGGGCCCATGCAGATGTTCAAATACTTACCTAAGTATGAGTGTGCTTGTGAGGAAGTGTGTTTATACTTGTGAACTTCAGTCCTGATCAGCCAGAATTAGGAGCAAGACTTGGCCGTTTTTACTTCTGCTTTATGAGCTCTGGTACCACTACCTGCGTTGCTGCTGCATGCTGCGCCCTGCCAGCAGCAGTCCGTGTAGCTGTTAGCACTGGCGTGCTGTGTGCTTATGGCATACACACTCAGCCTTGAAACTGGATGAATTTGCAAAGGAGAAAGCATCAGTCTTGTCTAACAGCCTGGGATGGAGACCTCTGCGTGCCAGGGTGTGACAGGCTAGGCTCCAGATGTTAGGAAGGAATCCCTCAGCCTCAAAAGCTGCTAGTTTCTGTGGTTTTCCTAACATCTTTAACACTTGCCCTGTATGGAAATAATTTTATCTTATCGTAGTCATGATGAATGTCTAGCATGTAACTACTTCTTAAATTCATTTAAGCTTTAATTTAACTTTGTGTAATCATGTGCTGTAATTCCCACTGTTCGTAGACAGTAATTACAGGTAGATTTTCATGTGACATTGCTGTCTACTACTGCAGAATAAAATAGCCTTCTTTGATTGTACCAAGCTTAGGTAGAAGAATTTTTTGTAGGAACACCAGAGGAATAGAAGAAATTCAGAATGAGAATGAAGACAAAATTTATGGTAAATATACCTTTTCTACCTTCCAGGAATATTGTATTTGAAGACAACTCCTGTGACTTCCTGAGCTCCCTCCTAACCTCAATTATCGTATTAATCAATAGGCTTATTCATAGCTAGTTAAACAGTATGATCTGATGGAAAAGCAGTATGGAATGATTTAGTATACTTACAGTATATATATACTTTAGTATAACTGATTCTCTAAAGTGCTTTCTTAGTTGTCTGAAGAAAACCATCACAGTAAAATGAGTTAAAAGCAGGTTCTCAAATATCTGAGTAACTCTGTGGTTTTGCTTCACTGAGAGCATTCTTCCTTTCACTCAAGTCTTGGTTATGTATATCAAATTATTTTCTTTCACCTTCTGCATTTACAGACTCTGCTTGAGGTAAAGATTTGGGCATACATGATTTCTCCAGTGCTGAAGTGGGGTCATCTGAATTCTACACACACAAGTCATGAAGTGTCTGTAGGACAGCATTGCAGAAAGAGCTCTCACACCCTTTCCATGAAATTAATATGACTGAGATTTTCTCTGAAGTGCCTGTATGCTAATGCACACATGATGGGGAACAAAGGAAGGGAGGTAGAGATCTGCGTGCAGACCAAAGGTTGCAATTTCACTGAGTTCAAAGAGACGTGGAGAGACAGCTCATATGGTTGGAGTGCTGCTGCGGATGGGTCACCATTTCTTCAGGAAGAACAGACCAAGCGAGGAGGGGAATTGTCTTTTATGTGAACAGAGGAGACAGAGGGAGTACAAGGACCTTTGAACATAAAACTTCCTTTTCTTTTTCTTTTTCTTTATTTCTCCTGCCTCTTTACCTTTCTGTCTGTCTCTCTCTCTCCTGTGAGTCTGATTAGCTTGCTAAGACAGGCTGTAGAATGTCTGTTTTTGGAGATACATATAAACCTGATTCCACAGTATTCTGGACAATCTGTTCTATGTAACCACACTTGGAGCAGGAATGCTGGATTAGACAGTCTCCACAGATCGCCTTTCTCCTCATGCGTTCTGTGATCACTCCAGTAGAGCACCCCCAATCTGAGTCTGTTTGGAGACACAAATATCTTCAGCTAATGAAACATTTTGTAAGTCTTACATAATTTTCCCTTCCTTTTCGTATGCTTTGGTTTTTTTTTATCCACTCCACACTTAAAACTTGATGTGTTCTCTTGCAATAAATTCTATGGAGTAGGACAGGAAAACACGTTTCATTTGAAGGATTTGAAAATTTGTTCTCTCAACTTGTTTGACATGGCTATGAGCTTTTTGCTTTAAAGGAAGGCTTTTGCTACAATGTTAGGAGTTTTTACAAACACACAGATACACAGATGCACACATATATACTCTGGGAACAATCATTTAAAATTAGAACTACTGGATTGTTTCAGATTGTGACAAAGGCTGTAAGCAATTCAAATACTTCAACAAAAAACATATGTGCCAGAAGAAAAGGTGAAGAGGATGATTAGGGTTATAGCATAATTTCCATACTTGAGAAACAACTAGACTATGATGAAAATTTCAGTGTTGGAGATAGATGAAGTCTATCAAATTGTGAGTGTCATGGAAAGAATGAACATGCAATGACGGTTTTTGCATTTAAAGGTTAGAGCTAGCTGAAGCTGAACCTAACAGCTGTTGGTTCAAAACTTCATCAAAATAATATTGTGTATCAGGCAAAGTCTTCCAGAATGAAGAAGCTTGTCCACCTAAGTGGCTCAGCTGAGGTCCTTGGTGTAATAAGCAAACAAGTTTCATCATGGCCAAAGGTGTATGCCATGTGTGATGGTTAATGGGCAGAGAGGACTGTGGATGGAAGTGAGATTGACTGAAAAACATCTTCAAAATACCTTTAGAAATAAAAAGTTTACTACGGCTTGGGGACCAGCCATCTTAGCTTCTAGCTACTAATAGCAACA
The DNA here is from genome assembly GCA_013398015.1 of Oreocharis arfaki. Taxonomy (NCBI): domain Eukaryota; kingdom Metazoa; phylum Chordata; class Aves; order Passeriformes; family Paramythiidae; genus Oreocharis; species Oreocharis arfaki. Next base: position 16,245 of record VZRR01013724.1, read on the forward strand.
AGACAGCAAGGTGACAAAGGAGAAGAATGTATATGAACAGCAAATATCACGTACTCTTTGGCAGGAAAAGCAGGAAAGACAAAGAAGGCATCCCAAGCTGTGCCTACAGCAATACAGTTTGTGCATTGAGTGTTGATGTGAAGAGTGTCGTAGATTTTTGCTGTGCATAGAGTTGTACAGCTGGTGTGCTGACCACGCATAACACATCACCTTCCAGAATACTGTAGTCATGGCCAGATGCTAGAGACATCATAATAACATACTTTTATAAAGGATTTTAAGTTAGTATGCTTAGGTTTGTGTACATAAGAATTTTAAAATGTATAAAAGGATCGTGTAATTTTTTTTCACAGTTTAAATGTCATGCATTTGCAGCCATACTTCTCTAGAAATTATCTTTTTCCTTCTGTAACCATTTGGATGACAGAGCAGACTTTCAGCAAAAGTTAGTAGTAAGGTTTAAATAAGGATCAGTTTTCAGACATCTTGCTTTTCTTTTTACCTGCAACAGACGTATTTATTATGATGGGTAATTGTTTTCACATCACTGTGTTATGTATTTAAAAAATTTAATAAACCGAATGTGAAAGACAGCTTCCTAACCTGTAAAAAGTTAGCATCAGGGTATGTTTTCACCACTCTGAGAAACAGAAGTCAGTAGAGCAAGGTTTATGGGATAGGTTAAATAACTGATCTTTAAGGAGTTTGCTTCAAGCGCACATACTCAAACTTCACAGGTGCTTGAATTTCCATCATTCTCTCTGTTTTTTTCCAGTTTATCTTTCAGCGAATTACAGAAATTGTCTCCAGGGCAGACTGTTCTCAAGGAAGGAAGCAATAAAGAAGGAACATTTCCTAGCATTATGGTAAAACTGTTTATTTCTTAAGAAAAATAAGTTGTATAAATTAGTTTGACCTTTCAAAATTTCAGGTTTTGAGGAAAAAAAATTGCCTTTTTAAATTATATGGTTCCAAACTGAATTGCTCTGTATTTCTGACCCTTAAGTCGTCTTTTCTTTTTCACTTCTCTACAGTGATGTTTAGACTAATGCTGTGGTCCTCAGTGCCTCACTTTACTGTTTGGAGGGCAAAAGAAATAAAAGACTTTCTATGACAGCACTTTCTAAACACTTCTGTGGCTTCTGTGAAACTCACTTTAAAAAATAAACTACACAGATACTTTTTCTACAACCTTATTTTGGAACTATTCACAGAAATGACTGACAGCTAATAGCTCTAATGTTTCCATAATTTTCTGGTACAGTAAATGTCAATGTCATCCAGCCAGTCATAGCAGCTTTTTACAAACCTTTTTTCGTTCTTTAGATGACATTTCCCCCACCTGAAATGTTCACATACACACACATGCACACATGCCAGACTTGGGCATTAGTATATGAACTCTTATGCTAGCTGTAGGGTCTGACTGTAAGTTTTTAGAGAACTCCCTCATATTCCTTTCTATCCCAAGTATTTTCTACAGTCAAAAATTCAAAAGATTATTTTAAAATATTAGCATGAAAATACATCTTTTGAGAGTTTCATTCAGGAAACTTAAATTATAGTGTTCAATTTGACCAACTGCAAAGGACACAAATAATAAATTTTGTGCAAGTACAGAATGTATTCCATTTCAGTAGGTTTTATTAAGTAGCATGTTAAGACAGAAACTTTCATAACCAGCAACCATAAGAAGGAATGCCTTAGGTACCCTGCTCCTGGTGCAAAATTGATTTGTTATCATTGATGAATGACAAATATTATCTTTTTCTTACAAATAACTCTGATTATTCATTGTATGCTACAGGTGAAAGTAAAGCAACCTGTAAAAATGTATTGAAAATTATTTTAAGACTGATTTCTGTAATATTTTACCAATTCCTTCAGTTCATATATACCATCTAGATATCTTCTTCAGGTAAGTTTCTTAGAATTGGAAATGCAGTAGCTAGAAAAGTATTATCTTCTGAGCAGCTGCTGCACTGAGACAAATGATACTTATTAAAATATCGTATAAATATATGGTCAAGATTCCCCGTAAAACTTACAGTAAATAAAATACACCTTGCAGGACAGTGTACTTCAAAAATTGAATCACCACATTTTGGTACTTTTATGATGGTAGCAACACAAAAAACTCTTCCACTTTTGTGTTTATTGAATCCTGGTTTGCAGTGTCAGCAAAAAGAAAGGAAGAGTGCAACACTAGGATTTATCTTTCAGTCAGCATAGGAAAAGGCATAGAGTACAGGGAAAGAGAATCATAAGGAATAAAAAGAAAACAAGAATGTTTGTGTTTATGGATTGCAGCAATGGGTGCCTCAAAAATGCATAAAATTGGTAGAAAGGGGTCTTAGATTATTTATTTCCAGAAGGAAAACGCTTCCTATGCGTTATTTACAAGAAAGGACTTTTCCCTTTCAGTTTATGTCCACAAAACTTGTTTGCCTTGTGATTCTGCAGTAAATGCCAGATTTCCTCTCTACAGCCAGTACTCATACTAGATGTCTGTTCTTGACATATCCAGTTAAGATACCTGCTTAACTAGTCTTATGGTGGTTAACAGAGCTAGAGAAGAGAAATTAATGTCTTCTACATCCTTGATTTTCCTAGTTTTATAACTATTTTTTGGGTTTTGCTGAAATTAAGTTTTTCATTAGCAGAAGCCATTTATCTTTGCTTTGGAGGTAGAATTTTGCCCCTAAAGAAAAGAGAAGGTTCAGAGTTAATAACTCTTTTAGGTGTTTTACACATAAAACTGACTCATATCCAAATTTTAGCTGGAGTAACACATTTCTCAGCAGCTGATTATTAAGCTGATTAATGCCTTTTAAGAGTTCTCTCTGGAAAAGCTCACTGTTCCCTAATAAGTGGCCACCACAATAAGGATGATAACAAGCAGGTACAGGCACAAGACCTCTTCACTCTGTGCTCCCACAACACTGAAGAAGCATGTTCCTAGTTAATTGTAAAGAGCAGAGGTAATACCACACTCCAGCCTCTGTTAGCAGGGGCCTACCTAACTCATTCAAACAACTTACACAGAAGAAAACGTTCAGCCACCTTTTTTCCTTTTGGAGAAATGATAGTCACCAGCTTAGTACGCTTCTAAACAGGCTGAGTCTATGCTGGATCCACACGTGTTTTTTGAGATATTTAGTGTGCTTGTCAAAAATGTATTTCTAGGACTGCTCAGTTAAAATCATTCAAGGAAGAAAAACTATTATTTTCGTCAGTAAAGCCTGAGCATGATGCCTTTAGGAAAAACAAGTTGTTTAGTTCTGCTTGTTTTTTTTTTCAGTTTCGTGGATCTTACACAATTCAAGCTTGATTAAACAGTCTGCCTTGTATTGTTCTTTTTGGCTAAAGGCAAACTTGACAAAAATGTGGCTTTCATCATATAATTTGATCTAAATCCACAGAATATTGCTGATTAGGGAGAAAAAATAAAGGGCTACATTTTCAGAAAAGTATTTATGGTTGCATACATCCTTTTCCTCTAATTGCTCATTGCTTAAAGTGACAAAGTACTGTTTTACTTTTTAATTAAAAAAAAAAAAGAGAAAAAGAGCCATTATCCTTTCTCCCCATTTGCCTTCTAAATTGCAAAATAATCTATGCACACAATTCTAGCTGAGACACTTTTGAGAGGCTTGCTTTGCAGTAGCTGGTGTATATTACTTTCTAAAAAGTCGTAAGTTAAGAAGCCTAAAGAAGCAGAGGTGCAATTGCTTGCTTGCATATTCATACACATGCAAATACTTCACACACAAAGAATGCAGTAGCTACAAAAAGAGAAATTGTCATGAAATCCTTGTATTGTTCAACGTAGTTAGCAACCCAAGGTTTCTTGGTTCTTATCGTACAAGTCCTTGTCTGGAAAAACATATTTTGCTATTTTGACTACACTTACAGCTCAGAGAAGGAATAGACCACAAATATTACACCCAAAATACATCAAAAGATGTAACAATTTTTGCATACGCTCTTTTGACTTTTAGTCCAATCACACGCCCTTATTATACTTTAAGGTTATGTTGCTTATATTTGCTGCTCCTTTCATTTTAGCGAATTTATCCACTCGACCATTCATCACTATTGTGAATGTTACTGCAGTATTTTAGAGCAATTCTAGATTCTGACAGATGTAGTGTGTTGGAATGGTTTAAAAATGATTGTCAGACTCATTTGTAAAAGCCTTTTCTTTCTACTATCTTCCTCAAACACAATTTAGTCTCTGTATTTGAAGTGAAAGAAATAGATGTAGGGAAAAGCTGTGTATGCTAGAAATGTCAAAACATACAGGATTGTGGGTTTTTCATGTCTAACAATGATATTTTTACAAAAGTAAATTTTTAACATTCTCTACTTTTTAGAATTGCATTAATACAGATGCCTCAAATTTTGATAAATTCTTTGATAAATTCTAAATATCAAGATTTTGATAAATTCTTTGATATTTTTAACCATGATGATGATAAGTTGTATCAGCTGTATTGGAAATTTTGAATCACAGCATCATATGAAAATGAAGGGTTATTCCAACTTTTCTCACACTACACCAAATTATGTATTCTGCTGGCTAAGCTTTCTCCTGAGGAAGAAAAACCCTGCATGATTCCGATGATAACATTTTTTTTCTGTCTTGAGAAGTCTTTTTACTTTGAGTACATGGGATATGACTTGTCATCAATAGAGTAAGACAAAGGAATCCAAGTGTGCATTGACTCAGAACAGAGAATCTGTGTAAATTTCAAAAGAATTTTTTGTCCTTGGCACAAAACTTGTCTAAATCTCCTTTCTCCTATAGAATACATTTGCAGGTTTTCCTGTCTATGATGAGGCATTAAATCCATGTAAAATCTCTGTAGAATTTGCATTATGTTTATTTACTGTATGTGTGCAGATACATGCTCACATTATATATAAAATTGAGGAAATTATTATTTCCACTTACTATGCATTTTCAATATACCACATGTATAGTAATTAGAGAACAGGTATAAAATTTCAGCGAGATCTCACATTAATCTATTAACAATTTATGTAGTTTCTAATGAATGTTAAAACTTAATATAATATTAATTCAATGAGAAGAATATTTACTAAGGACAGAAAAAAAAGATTATTCTTGTAAACAGATACAATTAGCTAAAACAGGAAAGAAGCTACAGACTCAAGAGAGTACAAGTAGAAATAACTGAAACCGATGGATTAAGTCCATTGGCAAATAATTCTTTCAACTAAAAAAGAAAAAAATGGACATTATATTTATTGAACTTAATATTGTCTAGATGCAAGGCCTATGTGTTTTGGATAAGTTGACATACATTTCTGGATGATCATCTTAAAAAAATAACTGCCCCCCTCAAAAAACAAACAAAGAAACAAAGAAGCAAACAAACAAAACCCACCAAACCAGTACAGTAACAATAAAAACCACCACCAATGACAAAGATATAACTGACATCTTTTCACAATCTCATTGTAAATGTATTTTGCTTCATTCTTCATTGAAGCATTATGTGAGTCACCATTCCATTGTTGCTGGATCAAAACCAGGGTTTGTTGCATCTGTTTAGGTGTTTATATAGGAAAATCTGTGGATTGTCTATGGATTGCTTAACACTGACATATCCATGACTCCAATTTTTCTTTGCTGTAGCCTCTGGAGTTTGGTAATGAGAACCAGTAAAGACATCAAAGCACATCAAATGCATGCAGCCATTGTCTGTAGAATGAATTATATTTCAGCAATTGTCTTCAAATGGACAGGTAAATAGTAAGTCATATTCAAACCAATCTGTATTCTTGACTGTTGAGTTCTACAAATCTGAAAGCATATTTGATTCTCCTTCCCTCTGCTACTGCAAGGAAAGAAAGGTTTTGATAATATATAGCATAAGAATAGATACGAGAAAAATAGTATTTTTATGTATTTATATACACTATTTCAGATTACTGTTTCTGAGAAAATTGCATAAATATAGACAAGCTTGTAAAATGAAGCTGAAATTTTGACAAGGAGACAACTTGTCTCCTGTGTTCTCCTCTAGAATTACAATAATATAAGCAACAAAAGAGTATTGAATTTCAAAATACATTTTATAATCCATCACGCTATTTGTTGTAAGAGGATTGTGTTGCAGATGAAATGCAGTTGAAGAAAACTCATCCGTTTCATCGCATTTCTCAGAAAGTGGACTTTCCCTTTAATATATATTTCAATCTGAAGAGCGACGTGCTGGTGAAATGAAAACAAATGACAGTGCTATCTCCAAAGAGACAATGTATTATTTCAAAATGTATGAAAAGGCCCTTGCTTTGCCCTTATGACAGTTAAATGCTCCAAGTGAGACAGGCAAAAAACATAGTTAACTCATTCAAGGAGACATGAAAAGTGACCCTTCTTTTTTTCTTTAGTGTGGAGAAAGAGAGGATGAACAGGACTGAGGAAATGTATGTGTGTGTGTGTGTGTGTTCTACTGAAGCCTCTCTGTGGCATATGCAAAATGAAACCAGCAAGTCTGAATCAGATAAAGATGCTTTTAATTTACATTATGTCTAAATGCCAATGAAAAGAAAATAAGATTGACTTGTAACACCACTCACATATAAGAGGATGAGAATATAGCTAAAATTAATAAGGGTGAAAGATAAAATGATCAGCTTAGATGGTGATCACAGTGATTATGAAGTCTGAATAAATGCCTTGTTGTCCAACATAATTTCTTATTTTGGGGTTGAAATCTTATTTGAAGGTATATATAATCACTAGACTTAAGAAGAAACTTGTTTCATTTTCAGTTTGGGATCATGAAATCTTTTTCTCTCTTGATAATTATTTCATTATTTAAATCTCTCTCTGTTCTGAATAGTCATAATTAACATTTGAATGTGTTTTGAGATATTTCATTGGAAAATTATCTGGAAGCATAAACACACACAGTTTGACAAAATGGGAAGAACAGAACTGATTTAATACCTGGAATATAAGATACAGTCTGTTCTGTTTCTGACAGAGGTCTGGTATCAGAGATTTCAATGGAAGTGCAAAACTCACAAAAGACATTTGTGTTTTAAAATCACAGAATCATGGAATCATAGAATCATTTATGTTGGAAAAGACCCCTGAGATCAAGTCCCACTGTAAACCCAGCACTGCCAAGTCCACCAGAAAACCATGTCTCTGAGTACCACATCTACAGGTGTTTTAAATACCTCCAGGGATGGGGACTCATCCTTCTCAATGCCTGACCATCCTTTCAGTGAAGAACTTTTTCCTAATATCCAATCCAAACCTCCCTTGGTGCAACTTGAGGCCATTTCCTCTTACCCTATCTCTTGTTGTTTGGGAGAAGATATTGAACCCTACATCCTCTCAGGCAGTTGTAGAGAGCAATAAGGTCTCCCCTGAGTGTCCTTTTCTTCAGGCTGAACAACTCCAGCTCCTTCAGCTGCTCTTCATAAGACTTGTGCTCCAGACCCTTCATCAGCTTCTTAGGAAGAAGGTTTTTCCCTTCTCTGGACATGCTCCAGCACCTCAATGTCTTTCCTGTAGTGAGGGGCCCAGAACTGGACACAGGACTCAAGGAGTGGCCTCACCAGTGCCAAGTACAGTGGGATAATCAGTGCCCTGGTCCTGCTAACAACACTATCTGATGCAAGACAGGATGATATTTGCTTCCACCCAGAGTCAAAAAGGTACAAGGTTAGTGTGGCACTGTACCCCCTCTTACTGATCACTTCCTGCCCTCTCCATGAGGTCTCCCTCCTTACCCCGCCCCTAGTCTTGGCCACTCCTCGAGTTCTCCCTATTGGTTCCTGTATCCCAAC
>VZRR01013724.1:24262-40459 GCA_013398015.1 Oreocharis arfaki
GCAGCTAAGCAACACCTAGCACTGCAACAGATTAGTTTAACAAGAAAAGCAAATACCCTATTGGAGAAGTTTTATCTTTCAGCATCATAAAAAGACTTTCCTATTCATTATTCAAACATCCATATTCCTTAATATTAACATTTAAAATACCTTTTCTAGATTCCACTTTTTAACATGTAAATACCCATATTTTCTTGACATTATTAGTAGAAATAATACATTTAAGCATTTTCTTTACGCTAAAAATACAAATATAAGTCATTCACTATTTTTTGAAATAAAGTATTATGAACATATAGGTTACCTGGGTGTGTTACATATGTTTGAGATTAAGTCCTAGTTTCAAAGTTGCAGAATGCCAACTTCATTGTCTTTAAATTTGTTTAATAGAGGTTTGATAAAAATGAAGCATTAAGATGAAGTAATACTTATATTATAAGTTGAATACTTACATTCAACTTGAAATAGTAGTTCTGTGATTTTCTAATACACATCATTCTGGAGTTACACCATATTCTGTAGACAGTTTTATATCTACTTTATGCACAGATTATATAGCATCCCAAGTAGTCTTATTAATCTGTTAAAGTAAATTCCTACAGTCTTATAATTAAATGTACTAATAGTTGCTGGAAGGAAGATGAAAACACAGGTCTTAATAACACAAACAGAATATAAATGATAGCAAGTTTAGTGGTCAATATAGACAAGAGAAAAATAAGCATCTGAGTGTGGGTAAAAAAAATACTGAACATTAAAAAAGGATGAAACTCTACTCTCCATTTTTGCTTATTGAATAACTTCTATTATGGTGTCTATAATTACTACAAATTGGTGGCAGAATATTTCAACCGTCTCCTAATGCTTTGTGGTCCTAACTGACCTAGAGTTTTTCACAGTTTCTGATGAGTTTAGTTAAAGTTGAACAAAAGGACACAGCTGGCACAGTGCAAAAACTTGCTGTGTACTTTTGAACATTCATGAAATGTACTTTTGCATCTGCTGGGGTTGGATTTAACAACAGAACATGGTGTGCAAAAAATGAGAAGTGAAAGCTAAAGTGCAGAGTAGCATATCTGTTCACTTATCTAATTTGAAAAGAATGAAAATATTGGGAAGGAAGAGAGAAATGTGTAGAAAATAGAAGTGAAGAAGAGTAGTTGTGAAAACATTTAAGTTCAACTGTAAAATAAACTCTTCATAACAAATAAAAATAAAAACTCTAGCTTCACCACAGCTTCATGTGGAGCACCATACTGTTTTGTGTCCTATACTCTTGGAAAGAAAGAAAAAAAGATGGAAATCTGTTTTCATAATAAAAGTAAAATCACAGAATGCAGCCATCTGAGTCAAAGATGTCGAATATATTGTATGTAGAAATAAGTAAATGTAAAAGAAGTTATAATATATCTCTTTTGAATGGCTTTGTAAGCAGATAAATTACTCTCTGTGATGAGTCAGTGCAAAACTGGTCTGCATTTTGTAATAAAACTTCCATTGTTTTCCCCAGTGTGAATGGAGTATTAGAAACACTGTGCTTGAACAGAGTAACCTTTGATGTCCATTTCCCATAAGGAGTTGTGATGTTTTTCTTTTTTTTAAAAAACTAATCTCATGAGACACTAATATCTTGCAGTTGTAGAAGTCTGTATGCAAATAGTTGCTTTGTCAAATAAAACATCAATAAGTCAAATCTATTAACATATGAATACATTCAGCTTATTAGGCAAATTAAACAAAGGCCATGTATTCAGCAAAAAACTGTGGAATTCCCTGGACAGTGGTATTGTATTTTTAAAACTGTTTTAAATATTCCTGTGAGCAAAAAAACCTCAATACAAGAAAAGTACAGCGTAAGAGAACTTAGTTTATGAAATTTCGTAATAAATGGGTTGCAAGGATTAATTTTCGTGTTACACAGAATGCATTTAAACTAGTTTCAAGAGCTAAGCACTTTCTAGATTGTCTGGACATTATTTCAATTTAAATCCCAATATGAAGCTCTGCAAATAGTCATCTCTTTCCGTGCAGATCAAAAATGTGAGGTGAGTGTTTATGGTGTGTGGAATGTGTGTGACACACAATATGTGGATGTGTATCCTTTCAAAAGCTGAGTGACAAGCATGAGAAATGGTTCTCTGTAGTGATGACTACACTCCTAGCCCAAATGACAAGTGTGTGGGTATTTCCCTGGAGGGCAGTATCAAACTGAGAATCACAGTAGTGACTAGAGCTAAGCTAAAGAAGAGCGCTGCTGTTACCTATTTTGTGAAAACCATACTTTCTGTGAAATCTGGAAAGAGGTAAAGTTTGGATTGATTGCATTTATTTTTTACAAAGATTGGAGACAATACTGGTACTTCAAAAAAGAAACTCTTTTTTACCAACACTCCTTTTTTCCCTCTTACTACAGTTCTATTTATGAAAGATTTGCATTGTGCTGATACAGCCTCCTGTGGCATAGATGCACTAAAATTGTGGTAGTTCATCAGACAGTCACTGATAACTTTAAGGATAATGTCCATATGTCTATACATACATGCTTTTTCTTCATCAAATTCATCATGAAACGTAGAACCCTATATATTTACTTACTCAATGCATTAATCAGTCCTGCAAATCATCCCTTCAAGTTAATGACTTTTTTACAAGTTATCAAACACCGCTATCTGAAAATATTAAAGTACCTCAATTCTGACTATTCTAAAGTATGGGTTTTGTTTTTAAATGATATTATTTGCACATTTTATGCACAGTCATAGATACACAAATGATCTCCTGTAGTTTCACCTTGATAAGACTTACTGTGGTATTCATACATACACTGAAACAAGGTTGAGGAGCACCTGTTCCTTTTTATTCTCCCTCCTCCTTGTCCGTGTTCCCATACATCCACCTGTACCAGCTGTAACCAAAGTTGTTACTGCTGTGTGTGAAAGTCTCTTTATTTCATCTTTCCGTTTGCCTGCCACTAGCACTGGATCACAAAATCAGAGAGTAATTTAATTTGGAAGGGACCAGCTCCAAAATGTATCCACTGTAGGACACAATGAGAATGGAAGGAGTGAAATGAGATTTTGAAACCAAGGATAAGGGTGCAGAGGAAGGCGTTGTAATTTTTAATCTCTTTTTCTCTTTACTCAAATCTGTCTTAATTAGCAATAAATTAATTTTTTCAAGTTTGTTTTGCACATGATGGTAATTGCTAGGTGATTGTCTCATCTTTATTTGGACCCCTAAGTGTTTTTCTCACATTTTTTCCCCTGTGTGGGCATCTCATTGCTGCACAAAATTAACCCACCACAAATCCACTGCTTAAAGATAGGTCAGTTCTATCAAGATGTTGAGGGCCCTGCCAGGCCAAAGTTTATGTATCACCAGTGATGGAAATTTCACATGTATCTCACAAACCCTACCATGTATTTCACTATCTTCGATAGCTCTTGCTTCCTGCATGAATTGAGAATATCCTCCATTGTAGCTATTGTCTGTTGCTTCCTACCCTGTTGTTACACACATCTAAGAAGACTCTGGGTCCACCTCCACAAGCTCTGCTCTTAGGTATTAACCGTAATATCTCCCTTTTCTTTTCTCATTTTTAAGTTTGAACAAAATCCAATCCACTTAGCCTTTCCTTGTACTTTAGGCTTTCCGGTCTCATGAACATTGGGTGGCTCCTTGCTGGATGCACTCCAATACATCAATGTCTTTTTATGTTGTGCAAGGGAGTTCAAAATTAGATGTGACACTCACGATGTAACCTCACAAGCAGTAAATAGAGGGAAAAAGTAATTTCTGCTATCTTACAGGTAGCCATCTCACTAATGCAGCTCAAGATGCTGGTAACCATCTTTGTTACAAGGATTCATTGCTGTCTCAAATTTTTGCTCATCTGCTAGGGCCCCAAAGTCCACTTCTGCAAAAATGTTTGTAGACAGTCAGTCTCTAACCTGTGCTGGTGTATAGGATTATTCCTGTCCAAATGCATGGCTTATCATTTGCCATTTCTGAATTTAATGAGATTTATGTCAGTCCTTTTTCCAGCCTGTTGCAGTCCATCTGAATGGCAGCCCCACCCTCCAGCACACTGACTGCTCCTCTGTACATGTTGCTGTCTGCAAAGGTGCTCAGAGGGCTGCCCATGCCATCATTCAAGTTTTTAGCATACACATTGGTCAGTGGTGGCTCAAGTACTGATTCTTGAGGGGAAGCACCAGTTATGAGCGAGTCTTCTATTAGTTTCACAACACAGTAATGATCAACTTTGATCATGATGGTCTAGCCAGTTTTCTGTTCATCTCATTTTCCACTTATCCAGTCCATGCTTCATCATTTTTGCTATGAGGATAATATGGGATATTGTGCAAATTCCTTGCTGAAGTCAAGTTATACGACATCATACATGACATAATTTCTCTTCCAGATAATATCTTGCATCATCCTGTTATGCAGTAATTTTCTATTCCTTGTCTGATAAACATTTTTCCCCCCACTTATCCTTTATTATATTTGTTTTCCTATTTCCTCTGGTTTTCAGTCATCTTTTGTAATGCTCATCTCCTCCTTACCTCTTCCACATATTTGGTGCTTGTAAAGTCCATATTTTAAGTCCTTTGTTCTTCCTTTTGATTAATAAAAGTGCCAGAAAAGTTTCAAACACATAGATAAATCAAAACAATATACTTGTACTTATAGAAAATACAGGAACATGTGTTCACATTTCTCAAGGCATGCTGCACCTTTGAACCCAAACGTATGTGCAGAAGACAGCAATTTCTGATGTGATCTTGTAATCACTTCTAAAGACCAAACAGGCTTCTCGATTGGTGTGTTGAGTGCACCCTGCCATTTCAAGTCTATTGGTGCTACATCTTTGAGCCTCGGTTTTCTGTAGCAAATTAATATTGCAAAAGCACATTGCAAAGATTGAGATGTACAATCGAAGGGCAAGAACTGCAGCAAGTGGATTCAGCAGTCTCAAAGCCGTCAAGGGGTTTAAAATGTTATTGTTTGCCTGCTTCTAGGTAGCCATGATAAATAAAAATTCATTTCCTGTGAATGAGAGGATAAATTTGGGTCTAAAGGGATTTTGAACTAAACTGAACTGTGACAACTTCACTAGAAGGAATGAATAAACATGTATAGCCTGAAAAAATGTGAACCTGTAGAGTGCAATGCCATAGAATGAGGTTTAATGTACCTTTACTCTAATTTTCAGGTGAAATAGGCTGTCATAATTCAAAGTCAGTTCACTCTGAAAATGTGTTAGAGATGGAAGAGCAAGGTAATTGCAAGAGTAATGGTAAGCAAAATGAATGAGATAATTGTCACTGACATTAAGCTTATGTAAGAAGGATTTCTTGTGGGTTTTTTTGTTTATTGTCATATTGTTGCTATAATTACAGAAAGACATTGATAAAGAGTATGCATGTATATTATATTTCCCCAGCGGAAAAAAAAAAAATTGAATTATTTTACTCTTGCTTTCTCTTCTTGCATTTGTGGCATCACCACGTCAAAACAGAGAAGCATAGATTTTCTTATATTTACAGGATGTGGTGATTTTTTCAATCAGAACTAAAGAATGAATGATAATAAAATAAGTATCACCCCTGAAATTATTTCTGAATTTATATTATTGATAAAATAAAAAATATTTTTCCTCTTCTTCAGCTTCTAGCTATGAGTTTGACCTCTTAATACTGAATCAATAGAAGAAAACTACCAAAGTTCAGCTAGGCACCTAAACCCCGGAAGGAAAGGCTTTCAAACAGGAATTTTCTTCAGTGTTTCTAACTGATACATTATTTTGTATGCTGATAACTGTGGAATCCTTTCTGAAGTGCCAAGTTCTCTTTTGCCCATGCATAGTTATTTTATTTACAAAACTACCAGTCTGCAGACATTTACGAAACTGCAGAGAAACACGTGAAAATGCAGGGGCAAAGATTTTAACCAAGATCCCTTAAATTCAGATGCATTAGATCTTTATTTCTCTTTGTATCCAGCTCATAAGACAATAGGCTTATGGTCAGTAGAAGTCTTTTTGTGCCAGATAAAACCTCATAATGCCCAGGTTTGGGTGAATGGTTTTGTTTTTTTTTTACATTCCACCGTGAGGGCTCTTTGGGGCTTAGAAAGTGGTCAACAAGACGTTAACTGACTGTATAGTAAAACATTACGTTCTGCTTCAGTGGGCATTATTCACATTTCACTTTCATCTTTTTCAAACACTGAACTGTGCATTACATTCAGAACATAAAACCTGATATTCATATACTTTTATATTAATGAGTTTAATACGAGTTGTTTGTTACTGCCTTTAATTTCAGCCATTGCATCTGAGCCAACAGACATCATGCTAACCAATTATTTTTGACAAACTGAAATCCAACCCTGTCAATGAAAAAAGCATGACAGAACACTTTAGGAAAAAAGATCTTTTAATCAGAGAAAGTACATATTTCTGTTCAGCAAGGGTAGCCTACATTTAAAATATCCTACTTTAAAAAAAAACCCAACAAACCACAATCTATCTGAAGAAAAAAAGTAAAGTCTTCAAGTTGAGCAGAATTCTCTGAGGGTTCTTCACTATACATGGTGCATTTTATAGTTTAATTATGCTTTACTTTGGATAAATTGGAATATCCTAAAAATGTCTTCTTGATGGTTATTTCTACAAATGGAAATCTCTATGTATTAAGACATATTTTTATCCTTAAATACATCTCATGCACCCAACAAATGTTAAAATCATTGTTATTTGCATAATTCTAGAGATGAGAATACAGTCTCTTTAATCATTTTCCAACAGCCTATTCAGCTTTTCTTTTGAGCTGAAGTAACTCTGTGCCCTGTTATACCAGGTCTTGTAGAAAAAGTTTAATGTAAATACCCCTGCTAAACTAAATTCCCCTAATTTTGAAGGTTTTGGGCCTGGTATTCCTTATTCTGTGCTCACTGTCAAGCTATGAGGTTTTAGAACAATACTTCAGCAGTCTTCAGTAGCACTACACTATGAAGTAGCCAGATGGCCTGTCCTTTTTCTTGCTTTCTGTTTCCTGGATTCAGCTACAGCAAGACATCTGCCTATCCAAAAGAGGGAGCCTACAAGGCAGTAACAGCTGTTTGAACTGTCTGGTATTCTTCAACCGACTGCCATGAAAAACAGAACACCATTTTCTTTAAAAAAGTACCAGAAGTGGTATGAACTAGCCTTTACCAAAGCTAACATTCAGTTCTGTAATAGCAATTTATGTACACGGTTTTATAATTTTTTTGATTCATGTATAGTTGAGAAAATACTGATTTTTGTCTCAGCCGGAGAGCCTTACTTGCAGGAAAGGTCTCACTGCAAGTACTTTGATGCTCTTTGAAAGGATCATTTTGTCTTGTTTATGTGGTTGCAATTCTGATAATGATTAGAACAATATGAGCAAATAAGGTAGGTATTTTTTAGACCAAGTGTAAACTTATACTTTTTCTTTTGAAACTAGGTGTGTGATAACTGTTAACAAACCAAAAAGTTTTCTGAATTAAACATTTAGATCAATTTATGTTTCTAGTGATTTAACTAAACACACAGCATTGCATTTCTGAAAGTTCTTCAGCTTCCATATGTGTGAAGAGCTGTACTGAAAACAGTGGGAATAAATTGTAAATGGGCTGCAGGTTTCAGTAGAAAGAAGAGTTGAATCTGAGGCCAAATAGCTAGGAGGGAATTATCTGGTTCTGGAAACAAACCTTTCCCAGTACTGACATAGATTTTGACAAGAAATGCAGAATATATTAGGAAGATGGAATAACAATTTGGAGATCTATTACACACTGTTTTTTGTTCCCTAAGATATCTACATTGGCCAAAATGTCAACAGAGAGATAAAAAAGGCATGTATTCTTAAAAATCCAAGATCCAGAAAGTAATTGAGTTTATGTGATTTATAAATCTGCCTACCACTGGCCATAATACCCCATTTAGCTTGAGAATAAGACTCCTACAGTTCTTAAAAATGTCTTTCCATTAAGGTAGGTATTAGTCTTTCACTTAACACCAGGGTGCTAGCCTGCAAGGTTGACACTCGCCTTTTTAATGACAGCACGGAAGTAAGATCAGCCTTGACAAAGTGCATGTACTTTTCCTGTAAGTTTTGAGAACTGCTGGAGAAAAATCCAGAAACAGTTCAGAGAACAAAATGCTTTTTTGCCTGTTTCTAGTCTGTATTCACCATTCTAGAGGAGCAAGCATGTCTGACATTCAAGGGGTATAGCTTCCAGAAGAGTTGTGAGGACAAGTTTCATGCAGAGCAGACTGAAGACTGAGCCTTAGACTGCTTTTGCAAAATCGTAACTCTCCTCACTTCCTTAAGAAGTGGTTTGATTACCGTTTTCTTACTGTCTTACTACCGTGGGCAGTAGCCTGTGTGAGGGAACATGGTCTAAGTTTGGCTAGATATTTGGATTTTTCCAGCAAGTTATATGGAGGGAAGGTTATTTTATGCCTTTTCACAGGAGGCAACTCTTGTTCTAATCTGTGTTTTAGACAGATAGGTGTGGACATTTATTCCAGTACAATGCCATATGCCAGAAAAGGATCATTTTGAGGCTTGATGCATAATGGGGGTCAGAGTCAACTTAGTAGGGTAGAGGAGACTACTACGTGTCACTCCTGAACTTCTACATCCATGGAATATTTTAAAACTCTAAGTTCTTTTCTGGATTACACTGTCATTCTTGAAATACCTAACAATTTATCCAATTGCCCTTCATTGTTTTGCAGAGTAGCATAACTGTAATTTTGCCTAAATTTCATTTATCTCAGGATTGTATAAAATAAGCAAGGAACCAAAACTGTTTGCAGTTTTAGGTGTATCCTCCACTCAAGATTGATTTGATGTAGAAGTTCCAAAGGGTGGCTTAAATAACCTAGTTCAGCACTGACACCTTTAACTTCCTTTTGAGTAGATGCAATCTGGTCTCTGCTCTCAGCTTGGTGAAAAAGAATGAATAAGAGTGAAATCTGTATTTTCACTGCAGTTCTGTCTTCCTCCACTATGTTCTTAGTGCTGTCACAGAACCTGCTTATATCACACACATAGCAGTCACTACAGAAGTAAAGCCTTTTCCCCCATGTTTATTGTATAATTAAATATTAATAACTTTATGTTCCTGGATTGCCTAGAATTCTCCAAATTTTTGAAGATACTTTAGGCTTAGACTTTCTGTCTGGTTTGGCTTTTCACAGCTATGGACCTGAAGGAGTTTTTCAACTCAATGACATTTTTAAGAAATTCTAAATAAGTAATGCACATTTTAAAAAGATGGTATGAGGCAGATGAAATAAAAAAGCTCACACCAGCTGACAACCTCAGAGAATGCAAAACAAATGAGAAAGCCCCAACTCTGTTTCACACTGCATTGCAGAGCTGTTTCAGAGACAGCTGGTACGTCTTCCAGTAAGTAGTACTTGTAAACAAAGTTCCGAGAAACAATAGAAAACCTACAGTCTTCTCGTTATTACTTCAGGGGATTTTTTACAAAATTGGCATTATTTTTGATCTTTAGATACAAAATGACTCTGTATGATTTGTAGCTATTCGCTGTTGTTCATTCATGTATGGCTTTATGAAGCATTTAAGCCTTTCACCTAACTGTATTATGCAACATCTTTTAGGAAAATGCCTTGTTTTAAACATTTGTTTTCCTGAATATTTAATTTCAAATTAGAGAATTACCAACAAAGAAAGCATTTGAATTCTTCTGCCTCTAGGATACTTTAATTTTTTGTGCAAACCACAATACCTTGATAAGCAAAATGCTCTTTACAGAAGAATTGTGCCATGAACGTGAAGTGTGTGATGAGAGCAAACTGGAATTCTGTGTCCTGGGTAGATAGACTATCCTGAACATGTGAGTTAAATAAATTGGACTGTTCCTTTATTTTCATATGGTTTTGTGTAAGGTCTATTTTTCAATATGTGATCGAAGTCAAGATCACCAGATCAAGCTCAAGGGCCACACAGATGAAGAAGCGTTTTGTTTCTTCATTGCCCTGTAGATATTGTAGATATTAGCAGAAATTGAATTGCTTTGTATAATTATGAAAAATCGACCTCTGAAAATGCTGATAAATACTTTGATCCCTAAAGTCTTCAGGTACAGAAAACGTGAGTTAATAGGTTTTACCTGCCTTCAAAAAGTAAAGTGGAATTCCTGGAATAACAGTTTTGACTGTAGATACTGAAAGTGAGAACTGATCAGCTCTTGAATGCCCAATATTTTTTTCCTGAACTAAGTTATAGGGACTGATATATTTTAACATCTCAGTCCAGCTTCTCCTCCCTTATCCTGTTAAAATTCAAGCATAACTATAATGCTACTTGCCCTACTCTAAGCATGACACAATTTTATCAATAGCTATGCAATTACTTACCTTATTTGCATAGTACTATAATAGAAACCTATTCCTAAATAAGACAGCTGTCCATTTTCACAAACTAAAAATACTTGGGGCTCATAATTGTGCTAATTAAATAATTCTCACAAAAATGTTTATATGACTTATGAAATCAAGTTCTGCTTAGTTTTGTTTTTCTTAGTCGTAGGAGCAGTTACATACACAGTATATCTTAAGGAAAAGTTGCTAATGTTTTAAGGATTGTTTCCTGTATCTTAAAAAATTGTGGCTAAGGCAGGCAGGCACATCTTCTGTGTCCAAAGAGGTCTAGTACAGTAATCCTAGGGCAGGAGGTAGCTATTCCAATAATGAAGGGTTTTAAAACTAGACTTCTATTTATATTCTACCAGCTCTGTAGGAATGTCTGTGTGCTCAATATTGATTACTCTGTGGTTGGATTGTGAAGACTTTGCCCTATCGTGTCCTTGAGACAGTAATGTAGAAACCCATTTGCCTTACGCTTAACCTTTCACACAGCTGCTGAATTTAGTTACTGTGTGTATGGGACTTTGGAAACAACTATATTCCCATGGCAATAATGGAAATGGAAGAAAACAAGTACTGCACCAAGCTTACAAAGCAATGCCACTTCCCACATGTTGTATAAAGTTCAGAATTACACCTCTGTTAAAACTCTTAACTTTTCTGATATATTTCAGCTTTTACTAGCATGTTCAAATGAAATTAACTACTTCACTTTTCAAAATAGCAACTGCATTGGCTGGGTTCCTTTGATACCATGGGATATGCCTACTGATGTATCAGTGTGGTGGTCCAGTAGCAATATGTTATGTGTGGTTTAATTCTTGGATTTGTAGCTAGAAAAGGCTTCCAACAGACTCAGAAACACAGCATCAGCACAGCTAAGATAAGCTTTACCACAGGGGAAGGGGTGCAACCCCAACAGACTTGCAGTAGAAGAAAACATATACTGGATGATGACAAGAGACTGCTGGGAAATATTTGAGAGCATGAGAAAAGAGCAAATAAATAAGTGACAAGGCTAAAATTCAACAAAATAAATATTCAGCCTTTGATATAGATATTCATTTTTCATCATCTTCTGGGAAAAAAAATTATTTTGGTACCTGGATCTAGCACACATGGCTTTGACTAAAGTTGAGCTCATATATTTACAAGATTTTTAAATCCTCACTCTTCTAATAATCTCACAATGCAATGCCATTTACGTTTATTAGCACTATTTGGTGCTGAAAGCACAATATTAGGAGTAGTTAAGTAGATTAATAGAAGAAGATGTGGAATATTATAGTGCATATATATGTATATATACGTATTTGTGCAGATTTCACCATTTATCAATCTATATGTAGTGCAAGAATGGGAGATTTATGTTTTAAAATGAACCTTTTGATATAAACAAAATATTTGAAAGGTATTTTGATTCTCTTTATTTAAGAGAATTGTCCATAAAATCCCTTGGGCATCCTTCAAGATTTATTTACGTTGTTCTATGATCTTTTTACAAAAATAGTGGAAGATATCAAAACTTGAGGAAGGCTAACTGCATGAAACAAAGGGGAACAAAGTCACACTTTGGACTTTCATCCTATGAATTTCCAAAACCATAGTATTTGTATTCACAAAACACTTCATTTTTTGTCTCATTTGCAGTTTTAATCATTTGCTGGTGATTCTTCCACATGCTACAATCATTATCACGAGCCAATATCATTGTAAGAAATAAATGTCAGCTTTTTCCCTGTCATGATAAGATTTTCACCATCATCATGAATCTCAGAGAAGATGTGACTTTTTCTCATCTGTTGGTAAGCCTTTTGAGTCTATGTCCTTTGTCCAGTTTCTGGGAGACAAATACCCTCAGATCTGTTTCTCTATAAGGATGGCATAAAGCCGTGTCGTGCTGTGTCGATTCACAGTCAGAGAAGAATTTTGTTAGCAGTAAAATGTCTTGATCCCCAAAAGTTAGCTTTGTGCATTATGGCACCTTCCAATATGCTCACAAACACAAAAGAAAAATCCCAAAACATAATGCTGAAGAGGGGATGGAAATGGAATCTGTTCAGGCATAACAGATGGTGGATGTAGCAAAAATCGGAGTCAGAGAAAGGGACAAATTTCACCTAACTTTGCATGCTGTACTATTTTATTACCTACACTGAGATGACTACTATACACTTTTTTTTAAATTTAGTGGGGAAAAATCAAACCCTCGGAGTAACAATTATCTGACCTATTTACATTTCCACTTAAAGACAGGAAAAAGTACATATTGAAGATTCATTTTTCTTCCTTTTTATTGATTCTACAGGTGACCAGTCCTGATGCATACCTCTGCATTGCAAATACTCTGAGATGTATTCTGAGTTGTTAGAAACTTTGTTTTTATTTGTGAGAGTAAAAATTGAGCCATGTTGAGTTATCTAGTTGTAAAATATCTTCCTTCACCTTGTGACAGACCAGAAAAGAGAAGGTTCTTCCATTTCAGTTCCCGAAAAAGGACAATATATATATTTCTCAGTCTTCATAACAATGGGAAGAGTTTTTGGTGTCATGGAGGTAGGCAAGAAAATTCTTAGGGTTTAGCCCTTTCACAAAGTCCTAATAAAATTTTTCAAAAGCTTTTCTTCATCTCTCATCTTTATATTCTATAAAGGCAGAATGGACTAAAATATTAATCAATTACTCCAGTAAAAATTCTCCCATTTTTAGCTTTAGCTGTGGTGGGTGAAACTGTTTCTATGGATCTCTCCTGTTGATAAGTATTGCAACTGTACAGAAAACTTCCTATTAAGTTCTTAATCTTTTAAAATTAATTATATATTTAAACTTTTAATATCTCCATACAAGTGATGATACTAAAGTGTCCCTGATTTTGTTGTGGAAGAAAGAAATGTAGTAGAACATCCTTGGGAATAATTTTATCATATTTGTTTTGGATATCTTGCTGGCCATTTCAAATACAAGAAGTGAACAGTGCTGAACATATTCAGTATCTACAGATTTCGGATTTGAACATGACTGGAGCAAGGTCAGGCAAGTGCAGAGTCCAGTGAGGTAAACAGAGAGTTATCAGCTGTAAGAAGTAAAGCAGCGCCCACGCCTGCCATGGTTGCAAGGAACAAGAACTAAGCATCCTCTTGACAGTAACTAGTAGGCAGTGTCAGTATCTTGCCTTGCCAGTAAAAGTCACTACCTTAAAAATTAATTCGGGAAGACCATCATGTAAACTTTATTCTGTTAAGATTTAGTATAGTTAATCCAAGGGGACTTAAACTGCTGGGGACATAATAATTTCTGAATCATAAATTATTCAAAATAACCTCACTTTTAGATAGGAGTTGTATACTTAAAAGGTATACATGACTTCACATCATGCTTTTTTTTTTTTTTTTTTCAATTGATGAATGCCAGGTGAGATGGGATAATTAAAATCTTCTGATTACATTTACCTGAAATGCTGAAACACAACTCTTGTCTTCTTTTTCAAATCTACATATAAGCATCTCAGCTGAAAATAATGAGATATTTACTTTGCTACAAAGTTCACAGGAGAAACCTTCCTCTCAGAGGAGAAATCTTTATCCATATTGCTGTAGGAAGACTGAACTTTTCAATTGAACATCATCGCATAGTGGAATAACACAAATAGTTAAAAACACAGAAACCTGAAATCAGCAAAAAACAACAAGCAAACTGACATCAGCACCCACCACCCCCCACAAAAAACCCCAAAAAACAACCAAAACCAAACCCAACCCTGGTGGGATTAATTACAAATAAATAATTTTAACCAATTTAAGGTTAAACACTTAATATTGTTAACTCTGCCTTTCAGAGATCTACATTTATCTATGTTGTGCTCAATTCCCTTTAAATTGCAGAACTGAATGTACACAAGTTCAAAATTGATAATTTTCAACTGGAAAACAATAGTAGTTTCCAGTTTAGCCCAGGGGCAGGTAGGTCTGTCTTTCAAACTAAAAACACCATGTGACTATGGCCTTATATATGTTTGGTTTTTTTTTTAAATTTTTTTACTTATCCAATATTAATTGATTTTGTTTTACTTCTTTGGATGTGTTTATTTGGAAGTAAGAACAAAAATGCAGTCCTTGTTAGACATGTTTAGGAAGTTCATATTCCAAGAGCAGTAGATGAGTGAAACATTACAGTAAGAGAAGGAAGTAGTAGAATAAGAAAGGAAATTCAAAATAGAACACATTTTTTCTTTTCTAGGTCTTTTCAGAAGGAATAGAATGGTACTTCAAACAGCCTGATATATTATCTGTAAATGACGTTTCCTTCAATATTCACACTTATTTCTATCTAAGGGTTAAATTATTTTTTCTCTTTTATTTCACTCTAAATTTAAAATAGAAATTGAAACCAATGTATTTCATAAGGAAATTTTCTTTCCTATACCGTTCTACATTTTTTTCCAATATTAATATTAATGATCAATGAATAAAGAGAGGAAAGTATTTGTATGAGGTCTGGTTTATATTGAAAAAAACCTATGTAGTAATAATTGTGGTTTTTTATGTTTTTGACAGCAGAATTCTTCTCATCATATATATTTCTCTGTGTATATCTCAATGTGTAAAGTTTGTCATCATTGTTTTTTTCTTTGTTTTTAAAGGATATTTGTCAAAATCAATTTTATTTTCATGAAATATATCTACCTGAACCAAGTTAAGAGAAATATAAAGCTCTTAAAACCTTTCAAATTCCCTTAAAATGTTTGTCAAGTAAATATTATACATCTATTTAATGGCTTTAACTGTAGACAAATGGATCTAGAAATACATATATACTGCAGCCTTGAGGAGCAAAGACGTGCGCATATGCACAAATGCACATACATGCATCTATATCTCTATATTTATTGTTCATGGAATGGAGAAAAATGTGCTAACAAAGATATTCCTTTTGCTTAAAAGGAAAGTTTGTGTGATTGACAGAACAAGATGCACATTATGCTGTTCAGTTTAGCTGGATAAAAATCTGAATTTACAGGATAAAAGTTTGGCTATTTGAGTCTCTAACATATCTTAAAACATATTTCTATTGCTAACATTTTTGTTCTGTATGTCATGATTCAATTCTTAAGTTCATAAAAAAAACATAAAGACCCAGTTTTGATCTCAGTCTGGATTTTCACGTAAGTCTATTTCTATCGTATTTAGTTTGATTTAAATCTCATAGATCCTCTGCTTTCCTAAGTGATTTGACTGTGACAAATGGTGTAAAAATATTTTGATGCAGAACAAATATTGCAATATTGTCTTTTAAAATGTGAAAATCTCCATGAGGAAATAAAAATAGTGGAGAGAAATCCAGTGGCATTTTTATTTATCAATGAAAATGATAAAATAGTCATACAAGAAAAAGAACTGAACATACACTTTAAGGATTATTTAGCATGAGAGTTTTAACCACCACCAGAAATGTTGGTTTTGAAACGGACTCATTTCTGTGGTCTAAAGTCTTTCCATAGCTGCCCTTAAATACTTAAGAAATTGTGCTCAGTATGTATTTTGGTTTTGGCTGGGACACAGCTAATATTCTTCACAATTGATGCTGAAAACACTAATTCAGGGATGGTTTAGCTACAGTTGGGCAGTGTTTGCACAGAGCCAAGTCCTTTTCTGTCTCTCAACCTACCCACCAGTGAGAAGGCTGGGGGTGCGCAAGAAGTTGTGAGGGGGCACAGCTGGGAGAGCTGACCTCAACTGATCAAAGGGATATTTTCCAGCCAC
>VZRR01013724.1:40491-104084 GCA_013398015.1 Oreocharis arfaki
TTCCCGGCCCCTAGTTTCATATTTGAGGTGTTAAACTGGGGGGAGGAGTGGTTGGGGGGGGGGGGTGTCATTCGGATTGATGATGTTTGTCTTCCTAAGTCACTTGTACAGATGACAGAGCCCTGTTTTCCTGGAGATGACTGAACATCTGCTTGCCTATGGGAAGTGGAGGATGAGTTTCTTGATGTTTTGTCCTTTCATGCACAGCTTTTGCTATTAAAATTGTCTTTATCACTCAATAGATGAATATTTAACTTCTGTCTTTCTATTTCCCTCCTCCATCTGACAGTGCCAGTGAGTGACTGGCTGTGTTGGGCTGAGCTGCTTCTGGGGTTAAAAAAATCCAAAAAGAAACAGCTTTTAAGATGAAAATGGTACATGAGATCATTTGGAAGACAGGGTGTACAGAAGAAAAAGAAATTTGATAGATTATCATAATCTCTAAATCAGGAAATAATAACCAGGTAGCAGCATGAGTCTAATCTGTGTAACAGAAAGAGAATAATTGGTTCTAGACTTTAGCTTCACCTTAGTTCAGGCTTATGTTTCAAAACTGGATGCAACAAAAGAGAAAAAGAATGTTTGTCAATGTCATAGAATGGAAACAATTCCTCAAAGATGGACATGGCCTGGAAAGTAAAATGATGCATCAGGGATTCTGAGGGCAAGGAATAAAAAAAACAAACAGTAAACACTCTGCTATATATAAAATGGATAAAGAAACAGGAAAGTTGCAAACAGGTATTGCATTACTAGGACCCCTTCATTGCCATGAATAAAACACAAAAACCTAATCAAGTGCAACACAAATGTGTGGTTTTCCTTACATTTTCTGGTAGTACTTATTTCTCTTTAATTCACTTTTACCTTCCCACCTAGGACTCACCGAAGTGCAAAAATAGGTGTATGTGCTGGAGAGAGAAAAAAACACACAAAAATGTGGGTTTTTTTGTAGAAGAGTGGAGAACAGTTTTGTGTGTGTGTGAATTTGGAAGTGATTATTCAATTGCAGAACTATCTCAGCAATCATCAGAAAAAAGTACTTGTTCATGACTAATCTAGAAAGATCACCTTCTTCGGAAAATAGGAAGATAAAACAGAATACCTAGAAACAGAGGCTGATTAAAATAACTCAAAAGAGATCAACAGGAAGATCTTAAGATTCTTCACTGATACATTGCAGACAGCTATTTTTGAGGCAATACAGATGAGAAGCTGATAGATCTTCTAGAAAGTAGAAAAAGACAATGCCTAAAGTTATGGTTAATGTTTTAAGGCAACAGTGGGTACTAGAGGATGATCTATCATACAGCTCTGAGCAAGAGCAAAATACTGACACAAATGGTGTCAAAATGCCAATATATATCCATTTATCAAACACATATTCCAGATGAAAAAAAGTAAGGCCTTGGTAACATTTTTTGGACATCATCATCAGAAGGTTTGGATAAAATTTAGGCTTCCTGGCCCTATGAAAAGACTCATGGAGTTTTGTCCTACAGAAGAAGGGCAGGAGGGCAGAAGGAAGACAAGGTAAAAGGAAGAACAGAGAGAAAAAGCAAAGAGGAGATGAGGGCAGACTGTGAAGTTGTCACTGGGGGCAATAGAACAATATGTGATGTTACTTGGAGGGTTTCATCACATAATCCATCAAGGGTGTAAAAATTGTGCACAAAAAGTTTCAAGGTAGAGGAAAATGAAGTTTTAGGATTGAGATTCAGTTCCCTAAAGACAGACACTATGGGAGTACCTGACAGCTACGGCTTCAGAAAGGTACATATTTCCAGTAATCTGATGTCATCTCACATGCTGTTAGACACTAATGTTTATGCCAATAAATCCCCCATTAGATTATTTCATGTAGCTCTTCACTATGACACCTTTTTCATTGGGCTATAAAGAAGAAAGGTGAATTTTTTTTTTTTTGCCTTTTGAGAAATTTGCAAAATGAGTTAGGTGACAAAGCAGTTCTGTTGATGGGAACTGGACTAAGCTTTTAAAGGCAGTATTACCTTTCATATGGCCTTCAAACAACAAAGAACTGACATCTGAGCCATTAGTCTTTCATCTTGTCCTCTAAAAAAAATACACCAAAATCCTTTACATTAAATTATCCATGTCTAAGCCATTCTCATGACAGAAACAGACTAAAACAGGACATACTAGCTACCTCAAATTTCTCTTGCAATCAGTTCATAATTCATGGCCACAGGGTGAAGATGGATTTAATGCCTAAAAAATCCCCCTTTAACCATCCATATCACACAATCAAGATAGACTAGAGGGGAGGTTGCTATTATTATATTAATTTTGCTCTATTTATTTCATTGACAAATTTAAGTGACTCTGCTTTTTCTTCATATTATTGCTCTGATTTCAGGCAAGGACAGGGCAAATTTTTTGCAATAGCTGAGAGTAAGCATGGCCAGACCCTAACATGTCTCGGTACCACCTTATGTCACTGCCAGGGGCAGAGGAAAAGGGACTCTGGCTTCTGAGAGGAAGGGTGTGGTTTCTGTTCAGGAGAAAGCCTGGCCTTGATGAGGTGGTCGGTATTTGTTGCAGGTTTTCCATGTAAAGTTTCTTTATCTTATACCTTTTGTTATTAATGTTTCACTGTTCATTTTCTTATCTCGAGACTATTTCCAGTAAATTGTTCTTATCTCAGCATGGGGGTGGCTACGTTTAATTTCTAATTATAACAGTTCAACACTTCCAGCCTGGTTGAATTCAATAAAAACTTTCACAATCACAAATGCACCAATACTGGGGTTTATTGAAGCAAAGAAAATACAAATTTGGAAACTGCCATTGATAAATGCACGTACTGCATCAGTGCTAAACACACATGCTAAAAAAAAAAAAAAATCAATTGGTATTTCATTACTCTTAACTTTGCAATCAATTAATCTTTGTTTCACTCGGGTGTCATCTGACATAGTCAGAAATTCAAATCTTATCAAAGAGGCATCCCTGCTTTGGGGGAAAGAGAGGAGCCAGCCCTTTGATTTGTGCGCAAAATGGTGTTGCATTCTCATCCTCCGCCATGGAGGATTTCAAATGCCAGATTTCTGTCATAGTGGTGATGGGGGGCAGAGATTTTACATGTGAATGAGAGATATAGAGAGTTTTGTTTACAAAAGCTGTGGGTCTTGTGCAAGGGTGGAACAAAACTGTGACATGTCGGTATCACTCCCTCTTCCACCCCCCTGAGGCTGAGATAAGAATTATCTGTCCTCTGCCTGATAACCTGTCACTTCCATCAGCAGGCTAGCACACCCACATTAATTCCTTTCTCATGGAAATCCCCTCAACACATACCTCATGGCTTTAGACTTCATTCCTACAAAAATATAAAACAAAATATACTGCCTAAAGGGTAACTCGATTCAAATTCATCCTGTGTCGTAAAATGAAAGGGATCCATGAATACAAGACTGTGAAAATGGAATGGTTATTTTCTGTTTTCTCAGTAAAAACATTGTAGCTGGCAAATGATGCTAGTGGGTGGCTGGATCAAAGCAATCAGGAGGTGGCAGTATTCTCACAATGCACAGCGACAGCAGAGTCCATTGCCCAGCCCAACATGTATGACAGAATGCTACATTGATTTGGAAAGCAACTATCATATCAAACCAAGTAGAAAACCTTAGACAAAGATACCCCTCAAAAATTGTATACTAAACACCCCCTTGTACTACTTACCTGTAATTGATACATAAAAAATTTCCCTGCAGTCAGTCTGTTTTCATCTCTTGAGCTCTGTTACCATTGTCTTTACAGTTGTATGCCTCTTCATTATTTTCATCATGGCCACTTTTCTCACCATCTTCAAATTCTTACTAATTTCTAAAATGCTCACGGCTGTCAACTTCGCTACTCAAACAAACCCACTTCAGTTCTATTCTCAGGGTGCTTACAAATTTTCTAATGCCTGAAACAGTGGTAGGTGAGGATTGTTTGTTTTCCTTATGTGGGCTGGAACTATGGTATTTTGCCAAAAGCCATTATAAGTTTTTAAGTCATCTAGCAATAGAAGTTTTTTACTATTATGTGGAATGCCTGCACTTGTGCAAGCATTCCTTCGAGTAAGAATTCAAGACCAGTATTAATTCTAATGGGTTTCTTTGCCTATGTTAAATGTCCTTTAGTTGCATCTAGAGCAAACTTAATTTTTTCTTAACAAAACAACGGATCTCCTATCCATAGCAAAGTTCAGACAATTCTTTGTTAAGCAGGAAGGCATTCATTCTTGGTTTTGAGATCTAACAGAGTAGACAGTTTTTCCTTTAGCTCTATATTACTCTAGAAGACCTCATATGACTGGAATTTTATACTTAGTGTGTTCACTGCCAAGCTTCCTGTAGTATGGGTTTTTTTCTTTACCTGAAGTTTTTACAGTGATGAGTTTGCAGCTATTTCTTCAATATTTTTCAATATTTTTTTCAATATTTTTCAATATTTTTTCCAGTGTAACTGGAAGGCACTGTCAACCTAAACTGGTGTCTCATTTGCATCACTCATTTAGCTTAGCAGATAACTGTGATCTTTATGCAATCCAAATGCATACTACAGGAATGCAGGAGGTGTGCAAATGGAACCAGAAGGCTGGTGCCAGCAAAGCAAATTCTTCACTGGGGACTGAAAATATTATGATGCACAACATGTATGAGCTGACCAATAATGGCTTTGAATTCTTGCTGAAGAATATTTTGAGCTGACCAATAATGGCTTTGAATTCTTGCTGAAGAATATTTTGTGCTCATCTTGGACTTTCAGTTTAAAAATTTCCTTAGTAACTGTTTTTCCACCTATTCTTTCAGCACATATAGGATTTGCAACTTGCTCTAACTCTTGAAAATATCCCTCTTTGGGTGCCCTTTTTGTACATATGCATTAATATTCTAATAGTTTTTTTCATCACACATTTGCCCCCATCTTCTAGCTTTTTTTTTTTTTCATTTCCCCCCAAATCCCAGCATAGAGCATGATTGCATAGCTGAAATATGCAGCGTACCTTTTCCTTGCATTTGTTGGTAGTACTTTTTTCTCTTTAATTCACTATTACATTCCTACCTAGAACTCACAGAAGTGCAAAAATCACAAGAAGTCTCTGTGAAATTAGACCATTCCATAATTTTGCAAATTTCCCCTATCCTCACTAGTTCCACATCACATTAAATAAGGCAATCCCAGATTTAATCCACCCAACTATGCAGTTCAACTACCTTGAGGAAAGACACCCCTTATCTTTACTTTCTTGTAAAGTAAATAGTTCTTAGTGAAAACTCCATTTTACTTCATTTGGTTTTGTGTTCATACATCTGCATGCAAATGGTAGTGCAAAAAAATGTGGGGAAAAAGAATATTTTACTGAACAAAAAGAACACTATTTTTTAGGCAAGTCTACTATGCATATTTATTTTACATTATTATTTTGTTAACTGTCGGGAAGTGCAAAGCCATGAACAGAAGTGAAACCACAATTATTAATTGCATATGTTTTAGAAGCAGCTTTTCATTATCTGTCATAATTTTATAGGATATTAGAGATTTTTTTTTCTGGGTACTGTAGTCATTTTCATCATTAGAGAGTATAAGAAGATCATTAATTACCTTGAACTGCCAAGTTACTTTCTTCCTAAATTGCATGTCTATTTCCTATTTTATGTTTAAGACTTCTCTTTTCAAGATAAAATTTAAGCATTTTTTTCCTTTTTTTTTAAATTTCTTTTTAAAATATGTACTAACGCAACATGATCAGCTTTATAATTAAATGTTTTGACATGAATAAGCTTATCTGCTTTCCTGAAGACTGTGGGTGTAGATCATCCGGTTATACAAGAAGTCTTTATCGTCAAGTACAGGAATATGAATGCAGGAAAAGTTATAAATACTGAAATAGCTCTTTAGCACAATTATCAATTTAAATGCTTTTGTAGAGATTTGAAATAATGATGGACAAGAGAACTTAATATTTAATTTTTGCTAATCACAAAATTGAGCTATTGCCCAACAGATAACAATGAACACCACTACCATTAGTACTTGATCTCTTTGTGCAGGCAAATGGAACATAACATCAGGGGAAGAAAAAGGCCATCAACAAAACAATTTCTAGCTTTGAATCAGCCCTTTTACCTGTTCTAAATTCGTATGTAGTATCTGCCTTTTGACTGCATGATAGTAATCCTGTAAGCTGAGTAAAATGAACAGTGTTCTCACAGCTGGACTAGGTAGAACTTTAACTCCAGACATCCATTTCTCTTGCAGTTGAATTGTGAGTTATCAGGTCGTATTTCAGAGCTAACTGATTTGCAGCCTCATACAATTGAGTCTTTCTGGTTCACACTTCAGCATTTCCCAGTCAGGTCACTATATGAGACAGCAGTGCATTTCTGTTGCTCTGTTTTCTGCTTGTGGAAATGGACTTTTCTGCTCCAGTTTCGTACCAGTGATTTTCAGACCATAAAATGTTACTGAAACCCCTTTTAGCATTACTCCTGTATGAGGGGTCTGGAATGAATTGACTGTTTATGCCAAAGGAGCTTTCAGCTATGAGTGTTTAAAACAGTTCCGTTCTCTGCTATTCTTTCTAAAGGGTAGGTGTGGGAGAAACTAAATCTTTCTTATTTCCTTCAGAAAGATATTTTGCTTTTATAAAACTTGTATGCAACAATTCATGATCTGGGTATTCATAAGCAAGCACTCTGTATTTTTTTTAATTTCATGTTCAAGTGTTATTTTTTGTAGCCATAGCATATTCAATACTTCCTACGGAACATTCAAATGCCATTCTGAAATAAGTCAGTGGGCCACAAATTGCATTGTTCAGCAAGGAAAGAACATTCAGGTAGACAGGTAAAGCATTGTTTCCCAGAACAATAAAAATAGTAGTTTGTATTTGAGGCTTTTTCAACATATAAAGATGGTTTTGATGATAATGTTGAAGCTCTGCAATGGTCCTTTGTTTGACTTTATTCTTATGTACCTGGGAGGATCCGTCATATTTTCAAGACATGGGTACAGTATCTTTTTCCACTACTCAAACAACAGTGGTAAATTTCAGCAATAATATAAAAAGTTATGATTTTAACACATTTCATACTATTTTCAAATCTCTTTAGTATGAGTTCTGGCTATGGATTCTATGTCACTATGGGGAGAATCTCATAATTCTCTAGCCATAACATCATATAGCTTAAACAGTGTATGATTTGGCACAAGAAAGTACATCTACAGTAAAAAAAAAAAAAATCTTTTACAGAAAGTTTAACTGTATTAGTCTTACTATTAATTGTAAATACTAAAGCAGATTTTATATATAATGATTGAATAAGTTTTCAGTGATAGGGTAGTAAAAGCTGTTTTGACACATCAGAGTGATTTGGATTTAAGTGATTAGGACTTGAAGGTGGATTGAAAAGTGAAATGAGACCCTTGGCTTGGGGGCTCATTATCAGCATCACAAAATCCATCTGAGTCCCAGACATCAGCAATGTACCGCGAGGGCTGCTGCTGGGCCCTGTACTTTTTAACATCTTTATTAATGACCAGATGATGGGACGGAGTGTACTCTCAGGAATTTTGCAGATGATGCAAAACTGGAAGGAGTGGTACCACCAGAGGGCTGTGTTGCCATGCAGAGTGACCTTGACAAGCTGTAGAAATGGGCTGACGGGAATCTTACAAAGCGCAACAAAGGGAAATGCTAAGTCCCATGACTGGGCAAGAATAATCCAAGGCACCAAGACAGACTGTGAGGCCCACTGACTGGAAAGCAGCTTGACAGAAAATGGCCTGGGAGTCTTGCTGGACAAAATGTTGCCCATAATGCATGACGGAAAATGAAAAAAAAAAAGGGGGTAAGATCAAAATGACTTGACATCTAGTTGCCTGAATTATACATATTGACTTGCCATGTGCTATACTGATGCTGGTCACTCATTATAAACTGCAAAACCAATATTAGCATTTATTAAGGAAAAATACATTTGTGCAAAAGCTTTGACAAAGAACAACATTAAAAGTTACTGGTTTTAATAGTGATAAAATTCTAAAATATATTTGAAGATGAGAAATTCTTTGTAATTATGAAAAGTCTGCAAAATACAAAGAACACAATCTAAAAACATCTTGAGTTAATCAGATACAGAATAGAAGAATCTAGTTTATTTTTAAGAAGGAAATAACAGGAAAAATGGAAGAGAGATTTTTAGAGCTCTCCTGTGTGAGAAAGAAAAATTCTTTGCAGGAATTTTCTTTTATACTGGTCTTTCTTTAAAAGTACTAAATAGGAAAGCTGAAAGTAGGCTGTGAACAACTTCAGTCACTGCACTGCATAGTTTATCAGCTACATTACAAATACATGAATTCTAGTAATACTGGTTAGCCCAGCATGATAGTTTCTTGTGCTTGATGCCAAGCCAATTTTATCAGTACTGCTCCTCAGAAATTTGGCCTTGTAAAAGAAAATGTATCTTTATCTTTTTAATAGAAATAAGATGTCATATGGCTGAGCAAATGCAGTGTGCTCTGTGAGTAACCACTGAAATTAAAAGTCAAGCTATCAAATGCAAACTGTCACAAGGCTTAGGGTAATTAAAATTCTCTCTTCCTATACTTCCAGAAGGGATTTATATTTCTTTTTTTGACAAGAAAAATGTCTCAAGAATTATTTCTTGTTTACAAGGAAATGCACCTCCTGTGCTACATTGTGGTAAAAATTACATATCAGGGGAGTTTTTCCAGATTTTTTTCAGAAGAAAAGTATGTTGCTTGAGAATGCACCTCCAAAAATATTTCCTTAAATTTTCGAGTAAGTACTAACAAATCTTCCTTTTGCGTTATATGGTAATTAGATTAACTTTTGGGGGGCTTTGGGGAGGGTTTTTTTTTGTTTGTTTGTTTGGTTGTTTTTTGAGGGTTTTTTTGTGGCAGATGTTCAGGAATAATTCATGTCTCCTAACTTTGGTCCTACAAAACATGTATTTTTCTGGGCTACTTCAGGCTAGTTCTTGACATACCATCTGCAGTAGTGAGGGTAAAAAAGCATCTCCAGAAGGAAGCAATCTCATATTGCAAAAAGGCATACAAGAAGAATCTCATTCAGAGCATTTAAGATTGGAGCAAAAATTAAGGCACAACAATAACTATAATGATTACAATATTATTACTGATCTAATCGATAAATTACCTAAGATTTAATAGTCAAGAACATTGCCGGCGAAGATACAAAAATTTATTTAACTTAGCCATCTTCTTTAATACTATTTATCTATCTATCTACACACATTTCATGAAATTGACTAGCACCACTGATCAGGGATCAGAGAACTCTGCTAGAAACTATCACAGAATCACAGAATGGCTGAGGTTGGCAGGAGCTCTGGAGACCATTGTGAGACCCAATCTGAGTGGGTTGGTCAGTGGAGGGTAGCCACAGTGGTAAGTTTTGAATACCTCCAAGGATGGAGATTCCACAACCTGTCTGGTGAACCTGTTCCAGTGCTTGACCTCCTTCACAGTAAGAAAAAGGTTTTTTTGGGTTTAAGTGGAGTTTCTTATGTTGCAATCTGTATTTCTCTGGATACTACTGAGAGTACTCTGACTCTATCTTTCTGAATCCCTTTCCCTTCAGGTATTTATACACAATGATAAAATGCACTCGAGCCTTCTCTTTTTGAGGTTAGAATGTCCCAGGTGTCTCAGCATCTCCTTGCATGTCAGATACTTCAATCCCTTAATCATTTTACTGGCTCTAACTCTAGTGCAAGATACAGACACAGCAAAAGCCTATTTCTGCTCAAAGCTTGCAGGAGGAATAACTACCAGAAAGAGATATTAAAATATGTTCAACTAAGCTGAGAACAGAGATAAGTGTTGTGGGTCTTGCCTATTCAGTAACCTATAAACATGCAATGTCATAGTTCAGGCCGTATACACACATACAAAGTCTCCCTAAGCACTGAAAAAGGAAAAGTGTATTTAAGCTTAATTAAGTCTAGAGGTCTAGAAGTAAGCCACTTCTTGCTCTGAAATAATGCCAGATACCATGTGAGGAAATTTATGATTATAATTTCTAATTTAATTTTATTACATGAGTTAATCCTTTACCTGCTTGTTTTCTGAAGGTATTTAAAGTTACCAGTTCCCATGGATGAATTCTGTTAGCGATTCTTTAGTAAATCTAAGTTAACCGTAAAACAACTGAAATGGGATGAACAATTAAAACTATGCCCCAAAATAGTTTGTTTATGGATTGTACTGTTTTGGGGATTGTAAAATGTGCTTTCATTGTGTCACGTTCGGAAGTGTCATGAGTATATATGTTTTACTGACATTATATAAAGTGAATTAATTTAGTTTGCTATTTGTTGTAGTAATTGGAAATAGTTCCGAAACTTACCTGATAGGACATCAAATGGTCTTCCAACCAATTTTAGAAGAAATCCAAATATATATTAAAGACATAACTTAGAGAGAAGAACAACAAGAAACAAATCATTTTATTAAAAAACCCCCTTTTTTTCCAAAATAGTAAAATAAAATTAAGGATTCCACTTGCAAATCTTTATAAGCTTTGGTTAGTCTCACTAATACCTCATTGGAGAGTTTCAGTCTTCCAAGACTCAGTTCCTCTCCTTCAGATCAGAAGAAAGAATTGGGTCTTTTTCCTTCTTAGATTATCGAGGATATATCAGGTGCTGTGTTTTTGCAGTTGTGCTCTCTTCTGTTACAACACCTGTATCTCTTGAACCTTAGGAAAAGCAAAGGGTGTTTTTACATAACATACCATAACATATATGGTTTATATTGGCTGAATTAGGTAGCATGTTCAGCACTTGCTTCATTTATCTATGAACTAAACATTTAGATTAAGCTAGCTGTCTAAATTCTATTTATGCACAATAGACATGTTCTCCTATGGGGCAGATGAGTGACAGTCAGTGAGAGGATTTGTAGGTTCCATCCTTGCCGCTTGGATCAACTTTTAGTTCACTAATGTCAGGCTGAGAGAGACCTAGCCACTATACCTATGTTGGTGACACTTTTT
Source organism: Oreocharis arfaki (assembly GCA_013398015.1). Lineage (NCBI taxonomy): Eukaryota > Metazoa > Chordata > Aves > Passeriformes > Paramythiidae > Oreocharis > Oreocharis arfaki. The sequence continues at coordinate 51,548 of VZRR01013724.1, forward strand.
AGAGAGAATTAACTTTTACACCATTTTAAACACTGCACACTGTTTTCCTATATTCCATTAATTTTTTACTTTCTCATCAGCTGTTTTAAACTCATGTTAATTTACTTCGATGCAGGAGTTACACAACTTTTAAGTAATCTTTTTAGTCATCACTTTATTGGTTTCAATAATTAATCTTCCTTTTAAAATAATGTATTGTATTTTTTCACTATGGTTTCTCAGCTAAGAATCTTTAAATGTTTTAGCTTGAAAGGGACTTCTGGAGGTAACCTGCATCATAGATTTATATACAAATATACAGAGATACTTTTGAGTATACTGGAGAATCTTTTCTCTGAAATCAAATCACATGAGGACCAAGCAAAATTCAAGTGACATTTTGCTCTTTCTGCCCATATGGCACAAAAAAGGGAAACAAAAAGAATGTTGTATCTTTGATTTGCTGCTCTTGCCTCTCATGAAAGATAATACTCATCAGAGAGGTAGGCATAAGAATCTCAGGTTCCAGTTCTCCACGGTTCCCAAATGTGTGGTGAGTATATTGCATTGACCATTATCTTGAGCTATACCTTCAATGCCTTAAAATGTTAATTTAATAATTTATTCTTAAACCAAGAGAATAATTTCTAAATCATAGCAGGAAAGTGTATTTATTTCAATGAACAGAGTTTTTGCTTTTCAATTTATAAAACCTATAAATATTGTATATGAAACAAACTTTGCATGTTTTAGAAACAGATTTTGTCTGCATATCTAAACCACGTTTTCTTGTTACTATGAATTTAACTAAGGAATTTAAACTTTAGAATATATTTTCTGTGGTTTTTTTTTTTTTTTTTTCCTTGAAAGATAGTTGAAAACAGTCAGAGTCAAACCAAATAATTTGGTACTGCACTCAGCCTAAGCCTCTGCTTTTTGGCAGATGCCCCGCAGCCATCAAGGCAGCAACTGGCTGAAGGTGATTTAATGGCATGTATTTCAATAAGAATCCCAAAAGAGATCCCAGTGTATGAAGCAATAAATGTCTTCTATAGCTCCAATAAACATGACATCTTGCTGAACACCACACAAAATGCCCTGAGATCTCAGCCATCGGAATTATCAGATGAGGCTCTAAAAAAAAAAAAAAAAATTCTTGGCTCAGGAAATGTTTGTTTTAAGAGATCCCTGCTTACAAAGGCAATGAACCCTGATCATTTGAGACTGAGAAAAGCTTTCACCACCTGTAAATCAAAACCCTCCCTCTGACAAGACTTTTGTCTACTGTCCAAGATGGATTTTTGCTGTTTGAAATTCTGAAAGTCAGGGTCTGTATTCTTATTTGAAAAATGGTAGATTTGCCTGACCTTTAAATTATGCAGTTCAGATAAATGATGTAGTTCAAACTAAAAAGATTAGACAATGTTAATGAGGATTCCACTTCTTAGTATTTGCACCTATAAAACCATTTTGTCCCTCTTCAATACTTGAACTGCGAATTATTGCTTGAAATTGATTAATATGTTCACCACTCCCATTATCTATTTGATTATTCCCCAGAATAAAAATTACTTTTATCATAATGTATTCACGCCATTGCAGGATCATTTATATGCCTCAGGCAGAAAGATGATATAATTTTAGCCAATTCAGATTATTATTCAACTATCAATTGATATAATTGGGAATGCTATACATTTCATATGCAATCAAGTGGGCCAAGAAATAGTCAGCTGTTCCATTCATTACAATGAAATGATCAAATGGATAGTTCAAAAGTAAAAAACAAAACAAAACAAAATCTCAACCTAAACAAACAAACAAACAAACAACAAAAAAATCTCTGCCAAACAATTTTATTTGTTACTCAAAAAAACATGAGTTCAGAGAAATGATATTTTTGAAAAACAAAGATATACTAAGGTAAATGTCAGATTAGGTAGAGAGATGCATTTTTTCCTTCTTTCTTCCATTTCCCATTCTTTCAGTGGATAATGGAATTTACCTACAAGTACACCAACCACCTTACAATATGGGTGAAAAATACAGGATAGTGGGTGGATCCACTGGCTCAGTTTGCCAGAGCTGAGTTTGTGCTGAGACAGGCAAAGTGATTAAGAAGACAGCAACATCTTCTTTTAGAAGGAATGAACCTTTTCCCTATGTGTGCAAGGAGATAGATGAAGGTACATATGTATATTAATTTAACAGCTTCCAAGCCAGTTCTGTGCTGCATAGCTTTTGTCAAGAGAGTGTAGAGATCTTCTTGACGTGGGGACTGGCAGGAAATACATATTATATTGAAGAAGTCTGGTTATTTAGTCATGATTAAGAGTGTTAGTACTGCATGATAAAGCAGAATGTAGTAAAACAGTAATCCTCCAGAGCTGTTCAGCATTCAAAGAGATGACACTTACAATACAGAGAGAGACTGAAGAAGTGCATGCCAAGAGACTGACATTACATCCAGGGAAAATAAACAAGGTTTCAGGACTTGTAGTTGTGCCAGGCATAGTACAAGACAGGTTACTCTGACTTAAGAATCCTCTTTTGTAATTAAGCATTTTAGCTATTTTAGCTGTTCATCTCTTTACAGGTACTAAAACCTCTGTCTTGGGGTGAGTAGTAACCCCAAGACAACCTCATACATACCCTTCCCCTCCTATGCTATGAAAGAGCTTCTTTTTCCTTACGGGAAAAGGTGGTGTTTTTCTAATACAGCTTTGGAGCTATGGTGATTAGATGTAATATATGTATGTTAGCTGGCATTAGATGTTAATATAGTTAGTAGCAGCAAGGGTGAATGTGGCTTCATGATTGACATATTAGATAGCAATTATAGTCACTCTAAGTTAGCAATGGCATGAATTTCCCATTTACTATGCATTTATTGTTCCTTTTCTTATATTCCACTACACACACAGTTCTCCCTGCCACAATTTCTAGCTTACTTATTCTTTCTAAACATGTCATGAATTTTTTAGAAGCTACAACATCATAGAGAAGCTGTAAGTTTCTGTCTGATAGCTTTTGTGGAAGCTGCTTAACAGAAAGCTGTATATTTCCTATATTAAATACCTTGCATTTTGCTCCAAATGGCATTCTACTTACGTGGTCTCTCTAAAACTTCCAATTTCATTTCCCAACTTTAATATTTCACTCTTCCAGTCAGCTACTCAACGCCGCTTGTGAATTCAGGCTAGTTGCTATGTAAATCTAAGTAATCCTGATTTTGTGCTCCTAGCTTTCTAAGTGATATATATTCACCTACAGGGGAATAGAAATTCCAGACGAGGTAGAGGGAGAGGAATTCAGGCACCTTTTTATATTAGTGGATAACCCACAGGATAAGCCCACCTAATCCTTTTCCCTATGCTGTATGTTCCTGACTCCTGACTTCTTTCCTATTATCAATATTCATGCTCTTTGAAGATCTCCTTTCTTAATGCTTTCAATTTTATCAGTTGGTACTCATTTATTCCTTTTAAATAATTTTTGAGAGTCTGCTGAATATCGTGGGATGCTTAGCAGTACACAAGTCAGTCGCATCTAGGACTTAATCTGCAAAGTTTTGTTGCAAGACCAGTGTGAATTTTACTTCTCAGTCCTTAAAGTCCATGCTGTCATTTCTTCTGCACTATTTTTACTTAATCTAGCAAAAACAAAGCCAACCCTCAATTTTACCTCTAGTTCCAATGTTCAAAGTTTAAGACATCATATTACAAAATTAGTTTTAAGGTTAAATTGTACCTTAATTCTGACTGTAATTTCCCATTGCTTTTGGTCTTCTTTATACTTTCTTTAGATGCTGGGTAATGTGACGACTTTTGCAGAATTTTTGTAAGTAACTTTTTGAGACAGTCTTCATTAGCAGGAGGCAGCACCAAGGTAGACTTTTCAATGTTCTTTTGTAAGAAATGGTCATAGTAGACCCTTTTCACAAGAGTTTACCAGACACTAATAGGTTTTCATACTCGCTTGCTTTCCATGGTAAGCTGAAGATTTCAAGGAAATTATATTCTTAGAGTAAGTATAAATGACAAGAAAGTCTTAATAATTTATAAATTTATATTCAATCTTAAGAAATTATGCAGAAAAATATTCTATATGGAGCAAATACCTTACTCATTCAAGCTCGAGAAAGGCTTAAGGAAATTATTATGTCTCACTTTGTTCAAAGCGTGACAACTTTTCTTTTATACCACCTTATCTCAATGGATACTAACTGATATTTCCCAGTTTCACCCCAAAGCATGAAAATTTTGTTTTAACCCAGACAATTCAAAACTAAACCATTACTATGTCTAAAAAAAATTAGTCTGAAGTAGGCACTTGAACACAGCACTGCATGAGTTGCTATTAAACTTAATAATTCCTCTTTCTTACACATGAAGGTGTCAAATGGATGGGTATAGGTAGAGAATTAACTTTTCCCTTGTACTTGAAATAGACTTTAGCACAGATAGATAAATGAGGAGAAAAAAAGCTGAAAAATACCAACCTATAACAAGACTTGAGGTTTTTTTGTTATTAGAATTTAATGCATAAAATTTATTTGAAATTATTTTTATGGAAAAAAAGAAACAATAATTAAGTGTGTAAAAGATGTTTCAGGAAAAAAAAACCCACAACAACTAAGTAGAAAGTTGATTAATTGGGGAATTAAAGTTTTCTCTGAATTAGTTTATTTATCTATGCTAAGAAATGCTGGCATTATTTTTTTAAATTTCCTTATTAACTGAGCAACATCTTTAGAGCAGACATTCTAGAACATCAAACATTTTCATAAGCTGGGTAATGTACATAATTTTCAGTTGATCAGCTGAATTAGGGATGAGGATGTGCCTGTGAGGGATGAATCTCATTGCTTCTACTTGAACTTCTGGTGCAGAATGAAAATCCATCCTTCAGACAAAATAAGTGGCTAATATCTGATGTTTTCTCCAATATGTTTATGCATATAAAAATGGACTAGGTGTAGAGCAAAGGTTTCTACACAAAATCAAGGAATCTTAAATCAAGTTACCAGCTTCCTTAAGCAAGGTTCTTCCTCCAAGAGAGAGAAAGAGCTTCAAAGCTGAGCAATATTTCAATCTCTTCTTCATCTCAAAAGAAAATAATGCCTTAGATGCAAGAAAGATGTATCTTATGTCTTAATATTGGCATCAGTTCACAAATGGCCCAGATTTTCTTTTCACCTAGCTCTGAGCAACTAATCAGAGAAGATATGGACTAAAGTGCTGTCTCTTGTGTTGATCATGCGCATGATATAAAAATTAGGCTTGTAGTACGAGAACGACTTTAAATACATAAGGCAGAAAAAAATAACTAAAATGAAAAGTAATATGTTAACATATTTTTGTTAATGTGCTTTTCGGTCTTCCATCTAAACAACTAAATTTTCTGACATTGTGAAAATTTCAGTTCTGAAGGCACCAGTCAGCTTTTATATCTAGCGTCATATGGTAAGGAATACCCCTTTGGTTAATTTAGGTCAGGTGTCCTAGTTGTGTCCTCTCCCAGTATCTTGCACACTCCCCATGTGGGGAGAATTTTGGAGAGAGGGCACTGATGCTGTTCCAGCACTGCTCAGCAGTAGCCAAAACACGTGTGTGTCATCAACACCTTTCCAGCTACCGATACAAAGCACAGCACTGGGAGGGCTGCTGTGTGGAAATAAACTCCTCAGCCAGACCCAATACACTATTCTAAACTGGAAACACGGTACTGCACCAGTTACTAAGAAGAAAATTACCTCTATCCCAGCCAAAACCAGGACAAAGAACTTTGTGAGGCAGAATGATAAAGAAAAGGAGGAGGCAGACCTCACAAAAAACAGTGGAGATGATTACAAGAAACCAACCTTTCAGGTCACACTAATGGGCTACCAAGAAATTGCAGGCACCGCTTCAAAGAGGGCCAACCTGGTCTTTGCAGATGATAAGGATGCAAATATGAGGATTCTGGGTATTTGGGGAGTTTGGAGGTATGTCAGTGGAACGACAAGCAGATAGAGAAATATGCACACAAAAGGAACTTGGGAGGAAGGAAAAGGGGAATAGGCAGAAAGGGGCATAAAAAACAGGCAGTCTGTATGCTTCTCTGACTGAGCCCTGTGCCTGATCATCATTACCTGTACTGTTTTCTTATATGGCATTAAATATTGGTTTAGTGATCTCTCTGCATAAGAATACTGTCTATCCCGTGAGTGACAGTGTTGCAAGGACTCAATGCCAGCTACCGAGGGGAGGACTGGGATGAGTAAGGCAAATGGAAAGGGCTCCCTGCTTGTGGCTGGAGCAAGGCACAGCTCCAGTGTACCCAGTGCCGACTGCTGGATGTAAGTGTCTGTACCTTCCTGAGAAAGACTGAAATGGTTCATGGCTCAAACATTGCTGAAATCATCAGAGGACTTTTGTCCACTGTAGCAAACCGCAAAGAAGCTGCTCATCTGCAAGGACCAAAGCCCACCCCTCCCCAAATATGCCTACTAACTGGAATTTGGACTCTGATGGAAACTTGAGATAAGATAAAGGGGATGCTGTTGTCCAATCATCCCAGGCCTAGGGAGAAAAATGTATCCACAAGTGATCCTGGAAAAGAGACCAGAATGCTGATGGCTCAAACATTCAGGGACAAGCTGCCGAGGTGCAAAGTAATCACTCAGAGAAAGAGGCAAACCCTGGAGGCAGGTAGGGTACTGTCTCTTTGTCCTTACTCAAGTGGACTCAGCTGTGATAATTTCTCTGGGAAGTACCAGGACATTCACATGTAGCCTGAAGATGTCCATCGCTCTGATGGGCCATGATGGGACATGATGGACTCAACTGCACTGACTTAACAGGCAGCTGGAACTGACTTAGACTCCTGACTCACTTACATCATCCAGTGTAAAACTCCTTGCCCCAGGGGAGACAGGGTATTCCCACCTGAGTGAATATAACTCATGAAATCTTTGAATTTCATGGACTTTCCCCACCCCTGATAGATCAAGATCATAATTTTGACAGGACTCTGATATTCACTTTGACCATCAGACATCAGAATTGCAACAACCAAATCCTTTTACTGGATCCAAGGGGTGGGGTCTTCCTACTTTTATCCTTTCTTTCTCTTTCTTTCATTTTCTTAGGGGTTATTTTTGTACTTTTATATTATTATACTACTATAGATAATAACAACCAAAATGGCTACATGCCTGCTTTCTACTTCAACCAAATGGTTCTAAAATAAACCTTACATGTATAAATTCACAAACACCAATTATTCAGTGTTGTTTTCTCTAATCTGCCTCTCAGGATTTATTAAGAAGAACCTGGGTTACCTTCACTTCCTGGGATGGGTTATAACACATCCCCAGCCAGGTTTGTGTGGGGTCTGTGTGTGGATTCACTGGCAAACTCTGAGCAGGCCCAGATGAGAAGTAGAAAGTTCTGGGTTTGGGCAGCGTTACCAGGTGGGTGGACAATTTATCTTGGTATTTCAGAGGACACCCACACGAGGGTGGTGGGCCTGTAGGATGAGTGCTATATTTTTTCGTAGGAAAAGAATCTCCCAAACGTTGTGCAAAACTTTTTCAGATGTTTGCTATAATGTCATCCCAACACGTGAGGAAAACAAGGGAATCTAACCCACGCTCTTCTCTGACATGAGATTGAAAGTACTAAAACAGTCTAGAATGTCAGTTTCTGGTAATTACTTTAATAGTGTTTCTTGATGTATGCCTGTTCCTTATATCTGATGCTTATATTTTGTTTCTCATAGCTACAAATTAAACAGTATCATCCTTATTCACCATGATGAAAAAATCAGTGTATTTTAAAATATTCTTAATTAATTTTGCTTATTTTTTAGAATGTATAGAAATCTTTACAATGTTACTTTATTTGCCTTTAAACATCTCTCTGTGTTACCAGTATATATTCTGAACATAATTATGAACACATGTATTTCTTTAATACTATTTATGTGGCTCACACCTGAGTAGTCCACCAAAGCTAGCCATAACAAAGTGATACACATCCTTTGAGAAAAGGTTTTCATCCCCGTGAGTGCCAGAGTTATATTTGTTTACACCATTTCTCTGGAATTTGCTTATGAGATTTCATGTGGCTATATGCCTTACCAAACTAAAACTAAAACTAAAACTAAAACTAAAACTAAAACTAAAACTAAAACTAAAACTAAAAATAAAAATAAAAATAAAATCTTCTTTAGCCTCTCTTCTGCTTTGTTGGTCAGTTATCTAGAGCAAAGAGGAAATTAGATTTGTTTGACATTATTTGATCTTGATAAATCTCTAAGTTGTTTCTTACAATCTCATTATCCTCCTGGTGTTTACAAATGGATTGTTTAATAATCTGTCCTAGCATCTTTTCAGATACCAAAAATGGCTGTATTTCTCAGCAGTAAATCCCCCATATGCACTTAATCTTTTTAAAACACAGATACTGTATTTGCTGTTTTACTGTCTCGAGATTTCATTCTTCCTTTGTAAATTTTCCATAATACTTGTCAATGACTCAGAAATGGTTTTGAGTGTCTTCTTTAAATATAGCAAATTTAATCAGAAGATGCTATCCCAAATACCTTTATCTACATAATCTTTAATCTTTCCTCATTCAGGCCCATTTTTTACCTGTTAAACATTTCATCATAGTCAAGCCCTTTTTTCAAGAATGTTAAAAAGAAATTGACCTTTTCAGTCTTTTCTTTTTCATCTTCTACTTGTTTTTCCCATTTGCCACAATATCCTTTCTTGACAACTATTAAAAAATCCATTTAATTTTTATATCTGATACTTGCTAGGTTAAAGCTTTGGGGTTTTTTTCCTTTACATATCTGATATCCTTCCCCTCTAAATTCCTATTCTCCTTTTTATCTTATACTGATTTATAAACTTTTGTTTACATTTTAAATGGTATGATTTCTTTTTAATGTCAGGTCAAATAATTTTTCATGCTGCCATGAGTATATATATGTAGTTGTTCTTATGTACTTACCTTTCTTCTACATTCATTCTTGCTGTTCTGCATCCTGGAAATTACCAGTTGCCCTGCAATTCCATTTCTTATTTTTATTTTTGCTTGAAAATCCTTCCCTTGCTACCATATCAACCTGTTTCCAGAGTGTGATGAACTGTTTCCTTTTTGAAATCCATTGTCATGGTTTTGTTACTGTCACTTCTTCATTAACTCACAATCATGGACTCTATCACTTCTTTTTCACCCTAATTGTCTTCCACCTTCAGATTCTGGACCAGTTCCTTCAGTTGGTCAGAGTCTTTGCCAAGACCAAAAGGCTAAAAATGCATAGCTCAGGGCCCAAAAACTTGTAATATTTTAATGGAAAAGACAGTTTTGACTTCTGTCTTTTCTGCCCCTTGGATATCTTCGGGTTAATTTTTCATGCATTTCTCTACACTCATAAGGGCTAGCAACCTGTTTTCTTAGAAAGTGAAACAAGATTTTAATTCTTATTCTTATTTTCATCACTTATTCTTAAACTGCAGGGCTTTAACACTGATCAGCACAAAACTTCACAAAATAAAGATTTTCTACATGAAGTCTATTGATGACTTGTGAAAAGGTAGTATTGTATGAGTATTTGCAATCTCCTGCTGCTGTGTTTTCAATATTTGGTTATTGAAAAACTCCCCTTCTTTATGTGTTTTTCATTTCTCAAGTTGAATAAAAGTTGAATCTACTCTTCCCTCATGAGTAGTTTTTACTACATCATGTGCCCTAAGGCTTTCAATAAACTCAAAGAATGAAGGCAGTAATGCTGGCATTAACCTTTAACATAGCATAAAACTCAATGTAATGAAATGAAATAAACTACACAGAATAGTGGAAGGGTCTAATTTCCTATCGTGTATGATTTCATAAAAATTTGGGTTGTGGTCTAAGGAATAAAAATATTTCTTTGTTACAGTATGATGGTATAAAAGTAATTGTTCCCTAATCAGTCTTAGAAGACATTTTATTTTTAAATTTATATGGTAGTAATATTTTGTGAAATAGGGAATTCAACTTAGTCTATAAAAAATTGTAGCCAACAACTTACCATAAGTTTGCTATTCACATTAGGTAACAGATTTCTGCTTTGTTTTAAGTTAATAATCAAGCATTTGAAGGCTCTCATTTAATAAATAATCTAAAACTTTCTCTTTCCTGGCTTCTCATTCATAAAGAACTTTGAGTTACAGATTTCACTTAGAATATATAGCTTAAAGGAGGTTTTTGCTTGCACACAGTGTCCCGCCTGACAATTCCTTGGGTCTTGCTTATCTCCTGGCAGCTCTTTCTGCAAGTGCTGCTTCCCTGCTGAGTCCATCCTCTTCTAGTGAGAATCAAAGCCACATCAAGCTGAGTTATGGAATGCCTCCTGTTTTCAAAAGCCAGGTCAGGCAAATAGAATCAGAAAGGAACAATGTGATTTACATTATTACTTCAAGGCCTGAATAATATTTCTTGGTACTTTGTATGCTGTGGAGCATCAAGAGTTGATTTTTCTATGAAAATGTACTCATAAAATTATTTAATTTATGTAAACTTAGTTTAGTTTATTAGAATTTCTTAAGATTAAAATAAGGAGTGTGGGTTTGAATTCTTTATATTTTTCAGCCATCTCTGTTAAAGTAATTATTTAAAATTGTTACTTGATACTCTGAATGATTAATTGTGATGTTGTGGAAAAACCTTCACTTAATGAAGAAAAAATTGGGATTTTTTTTCTCAAGAAAAAAGTTATATTTTTTAAAAAATGCTGTATTGGAACAATCGTAGTCTTCCACAATATGGCTGTTACATGAAAATATAGACTCATTGTTTTCATTTATCCCATTAAAACATTGGAAATCATCACTCTCCACTAAATTCTGAACACTAGGTAAATTCAGCCTAGAAATGTTTTAAAATGGGTGTTGTACTTTGTTTTCTCTGAGACCCAGAAGTAATCAGAGAGAAGTCCTAATATACAGTGACCATGCACAAGGAGAATAAGTGGAGGATTTAACATGGGTCTGTAACTCTTTGGAATGAAAATATATTAAAATCTCTTAGTCATGCAACAGATCACCATTAAGTTGGTCAGCAAGTGTTAAGACTGTTTCAGCTTACATTTTAATGTACCTAACTACCCAGTGTTGCACTGAATATAGATGTAAATTGCTTGAGAGTTTAACAGAAAATCTAAGACTCTCAGTTATGGTAAAACTCACATACATAAACAAGTGGGCATTACAGTTTGCGCGTATAGCTGGAAGTTACTTCTGAAATTGAAACCCAATATCACTGAAGATGTGACTGTATAGCTGCAGACTTGTGCACAGCTTTAGACCTCCTGTTCAACAACAAGGACAAAAAAAATGTTACTGTCTCATGATCTTGGGTTTGTGCCTTGGGAAATAATATTGTATGTCTAGCGTTCCAGGCATAGGCTCTATAATGGCAGAAGAAAACACTTAGAGCGAGTGGACCAATGAGGCACAAATGATTGTTGTGTCAGTTTTTGCTGGTTTGGGATCACAGACATGCATTGCAATAATAGTACCTTTACATTATCATTACAGTGTTAGTAACCACAGTCACAAGCAAAGACAACTTGGTAGCTAGTGGCAACCTGAAGTAGAGTATTTATGGGAATATTTAGATGAGTAACTTTTCTGGAGTACCTACTATGTATTCACACCCACAAACTGAAAATGTACTATAACTTTTTAAAATTTGTCTAGTAGAGTAGCAAATAACATTCGGTGCAAATACTTGTGGCAATGTGTCCTTCAGTAATCTGAGGGTTTGAGAATCATCATGAAAAAAAAAAAAGATAAAAACCGAACATATATTTAAACTCTTAGGAACACCATTAGCAAAAAGCCAGCACACTTGCAAATGTTCTTGAAAAAATACATCTTGCAAAATTAGAGCATGAAGAATGAAATAATTTTTCATTACAGTGACTGTCAAGTGACAGTTACAGTGACACAATGGAGGAACCCCTAGGAAAGAAAAATAGTAGTGTGAAGGGAAGATAGAGTGAGAGAATGTCACAAAACTGTTGCAGTCTGAAACTGCACATTCTGTCTGAGGATACCAGTGAGATGTTAGGGGTTTTCTTGGATAGATGCATGATTAGAAGTGTATTTAAAAACCATTATTTTGATTTTTTTCTGAAATACAGAAAATACAACAAATGCAGTCCAACAGCAAATGCAGGGATTTTTTATAATTATACTAATATGATGTAGTGTCATGATATCAACTTGAAGAAGTGTCAGTATCACACTGATAACACACAAACTCTGTGACTCAATAAAATTATATGGGATAATTTTTTTTAAATGCAGAAAGATCAACCATCAGATACAATGGACTGTGAACTTGCAGTTAACAATACATCACAGAAGAAGAAACCTTAAAAATTACTAAAAATTCTAATGCAAAATTAGAGACATTCTTATGGCCAGGGACACAAAATATTAGGCACTTCCCCATATCAGTGGAGAGTTATTGCTGCATGGATTATGCGGCATAAGACATGAACTAGTATTTTGCTAATTTTTTCTTTTTTTGGTTCTTGTTGCCACTTACAATCCATATACTCTTTAACAGAAGATTTTATGATTTTAGAAATGTATGTGGAGTTAACAATAAAATTCCAATTTATACAAATCAGTCTTGTAGCAGGCCCAGCTATGATGTGAGGACAGAGTCTATTCTAAATAAAGCACTAAAGTTAGAATTCTCAATAACTGGATTCATTACATTCTTTCTGTGTGGCTGATCTACTGATAGCATCCTTCTGCTATGCAAGATGTCTCTGCTGACACCCAATCAAAGTGTCAGATATCTTCTTGAGCAGATTTAGTAGTCTGACATTTCTTTTTCTGACTCTTGGTCACAGCCATCTGAACCCCAGAACTGCAGATAGAACAGGAGCTAGAAATAAAAAAGCATCTACATTCCCATAAAAGGTAGAAATCACTGCATAGAGTGTTGCTGTTGAAATTTGAGGCTTGTTGTGAGTGACAAGAAATAAGATAACCAAGTGTCATTTTCACCAGATGTTTTTGATGTGATGATGTGGACTTGGTAAAAGATAATGCCACATTCTACTGCTTCATGTCAGTTATAGATTTTTATTCTCTGGTTCAACGGATATTTAAATGTTATCGTTCTGTCTTACCCTAACAATACCTGTCACTGAAGGAGACTAGTCACTCTCGAAAATTTGGGCACAAATTAACTCCTTCTGCAGCTTCATTCTTATAGTTCATGGATCAGATGTTTTGCTCAATTTATAGCAGCACACCAACAGCAATAGGAGTTATTGATTTGAATCATGAAATTAATATACCTTTCCACATTAACTTTCCTTTTCATCCTTTCTTTTAATTTCTAAGAATGTAGATTCACTGTATATAATGAGCAAAACTTCAGTATGTCTGGGCACATTAACTTATTTATTGACAATGCTATTCAACCTTTATTTTTCCCATGTGATTTTTTGTGATGGAGAACTCTTAAGAGGTTTACAGGTCGTACGTGCATTACATTTTAGGGTCCTAGCTACAGCATGTATATCTTTACTTTAGAAAAATGAACTCCCTTTAATCCATACTGATATGATTTTAAGTCACAGGGACACTATGGCATTTGCTGTAAAAATCCAAGCTATTCTGAGTTCTTGAAGGAAGTTCAGGTAGTTCCCTATTTATTTTATGGATCTTCTTGTGAGTTTAGAAACAGTATTGAATGGGCAGTCTTCTGGCTTTGTAAAAACAATAAAGTCTTAGTTCACTCATTGTTCCTATTGCATCTCTTATTAAAAGCGCTGTGAGTTTTAACCCATCTTTCAGGATAATCAATACCCATGCCCTTCTTCACTGACCCCTTTTTCCCTTCTTTCAGCCAGTAGATATGTTACAGACTCTGAGCATTTCCTTCAGCAGCTGTTGTCCTAGTTATTGCATCAGCAAGTGGTAGCACTGAGCATATTTGAATCCAGAGTTGTTTTTCCAGCTTTAGGATGGTCTTAATATTGCTGAGTTTTAGTGATTACTGCAGGAATGGACTGCATGATCATGGTGTGTGATTTATTTCCTTGTAAGGTTGAGGGATCTATATCTGTCCTTTCAGAGACCTGAGATTTTATAAATACTGTAATGTACTGATAACCTTTTAACTATAATGGAAATTTATATAGCTCCTTTCTAGATACCTTCCTACATCCACATGCTTAATTTTTTACAGAGATCAATATGATCTGAGACCATTGATCCTGAAGTAAAGCAAGAGCACATATTTCAACAATATGAAGTTGAAAACAGTACTTTAAAAAAACATTCAAACATTTAATAGGGTATAGTTTTGTTTCAATCTTTTCGATGAGACATGATGCATTATCACATTTTCACAATGGATGGAAGACAAATGAAAAGACAATTTAGCATTATTCCAGAAATAGAATGTTAAAGACAAGAAAGATATGTCTCTTCTATACTTTTTAAAAGCTCTGAAAATATAAATTAGTGCCTGTATCTTAAAACTTGGATTTTAGGGCAAAGATCCACTAGAATATACAGAATGACATAAAACCTCATGGTCTTGAAGGAGATGTTAAGCTTAATGGCTAAAATTCAAAATCTTTAGAAAGAAAATTGCAGCAAACCAGGATTTTCCTTATGTGTCCCTTTCTGCTTTACAGTTTGAAAGTAATCCTAGAAAAGCATTTTCAATTAAGAAAACCATGGTTTTGATACAAGACTGCAGTATAATTTATTTCAATATGCAATGATTTGATAGGAAGAAGTCACTCCAAGCTATCTTAAATCACTATGATCAGATGAAGAAGGTCTCTTCTGCCCTGATTATGACCTTAGTGACCACGAGAATGAGTATAGGACTTTTCCTTCTGATATTTGGCTACCATGTGTGGAAGTGGTCAGAATTTCAGAAGATGAGATGAATATCTTGGCTGTTTATATCTGAGTAGATGACCAGACACACAGATGACCTGAAGGAATTTGTTTAAACAAGAGCACCATGATTTTCACTTCTTGAATGCTTTCGCTAATATTGAATAAAAGCTGAAAAGTTGAAATTCTGAATGCAATTGAAGTACAGAGAAGAAAATTCTTCTCCTGACCAGGTACTATCTTGGGTCTGCTTAAGCAGGGACTTCCAAAACTGACTGAGGAGAAGAAAACAGTCAAGGATCAATTATGATTTTGAGTGAATGATATTGAAAGCTATTTCAATGCAACATGAAACTGATAAAATTATTCAAAAAATCAGTATTATTGTACAGATCTCTTTGGCTTTAGTGCAGATCAATGGGCCTTGAGACAAGAGTTAACCCTGAGGAGGAACAGCAGTGTTGTAGTTATGAAGTCTTTGTGATAGAGTTGATTTCAGGAGATCAATTAGAGGAATTCGATAGAGACGTCCTCAGTACTGTAAGCAAAATACACCTAAATAAATAAAGCTGACCTTTGTGGCCCAATGGGGGTCTCAAACAGCATGGTCCCCCCTCACTTTTTTAATCTGGATTGGCTCCATTATTATGATACTACTGTTCTCATCTCTGCTATTCTCTGTCCTTCCTGTTCCTTCGCTTTCAGTACAAAAAGGAACAGAATTGAGCTGTAGTAATTATTCCATTATCTCATAAGGCAAGAATACCCCACTGTGGTTGTCTGCTCCTGCCTAAATGGGAGCAATTTTTTTCCTTTTCCTTTTTTTTTTTTTTTTCTTTCTTTAAGCAAACACACTGCATCAACACAAAACACTACCTTGCCTCAATGGTGTTTTCTTCTTGGAAATTCCCAAGTGATTGCAAATAGCTACAGTGATTTATTGTTCTTGTTTTCTTATTTTTCAAACTTGTTTCTAGTTGAATTTGTCTGCCTTCCCTTTCCATCTATTAAGTCTCTTTATTTTCTGAGCTTGTGTCTCCAGCTTCTCTACCAACAAGGTAGCTGGCCTACAGCCAGGTAGACAGTCTAGGCATAGCTCCCCTTCCCCTGTGAATGACCTTCACTGCTCATTCCTGCTCTGTGGTCTGAACAGAAATGGGGTCTGACAAAACATCATAGTGTAAACCTTTACTGGCACAGTAAGAAAGATTAGGAACAACACACCCATAAGGTGACTCACCCAATCACTGACAGCAAAACCAGGCTCATACGTGATGCCATGTCTCCAATGGACGATCAGTGACACTCAGTGTGTGGCAGCACCAGCTAATAGAGCCAAAGCCTTCTGGATGTGGATGAGAGCTGGGACACACCTTGTCTGCACAGCAGTAGCGTTATCATACAGAATCACACCTTGTGTGAATAATGTGGGAGGCTTCCTGCCTACACTGCTGATACCAGGCAAGGGGCAGGATGTCAGGAAATTGGGTGATCTCCTAGCAGTCTGAACTTAAAAGGATAATTATAATTTTCTTCAGGCAATCCACTTTTTCAAGATAACAGTACTCTAATAAGAAACAGTGAGATTCTGCTACACTTGCTGAAGCCTGATTGTGAAGTGCTTCAAGTAGACCAAGAGATATTTCTTTACTGAAAATATCTTTAAAAAGGTAGTTTCTTGAATGAATTTCATGATGTTCATGATGAGGTGATTATAAGTTTTTCACCTTCAAGAGGTATTTTCAACTTTCTTTGAGAAACAATAATGTAAACAATTATCTTCAGGGATCTTAAATGTCATTGTTTTGTTTTGGTTTGTTTTCTTTTAATACAAGTTCAAATTATCCTGTCTCATTCTAAATCTTAATGAATGCAACCACTGAAGTTCAGTGGAGAGTCAAAGAGTGAGCAGATGTAAACCCCTCAAAATGCCATGGCCATCAAAACACAAAGAAATTGTTTAATGCAGCACTCTTTGTCTAAATTTAAATTTGAAAAAAAAAAATATCAACCAGGCATTAATAAAGGCATTTTCCTCTTCACATGTCACAAGATATGCTGGCTATTTTGAACTTAACAAAAATTAAAATTTATTTTAAATTCTGTTCTCTCCGTGCCAAAAATAGTTGCTTTTGCTCATGCTATACCAATCTTAGGTTTACATCTGAAGATTTAGCTCTATCCAGGAAAGAAAAGTGTTTACTAGCTGAAGTTTCTTTTTCATAAGAGACATTAAAAAGCAGAAACATCTATACAAAACTGCAATAAATATTTGATTCTATGTAAATAAATAATGATTCCAGTGGCAAAACTGCTAAGTTTTCCACACAAAATGGACAAACTCCACAAACTAAAATAGGAAAATTAAAGACACAAGCATTTTTCTGCAATTTTCTTTGTATGGGTAGCATAAAAGAAAAGGTTTGAAAGCATAGAGCAAGTGTGTCACCCTTAATCCATAAGGTCTAAACAGTATTTTAAAAGTGCAATGTTCTAAATGTGATCTCCTATGTCTTTTTTCACCCCGGGATATTCTCAGTAATAGGATCTCCCTCAAAGGCTTTTAAGCACCATAGGATTTCTTTCTGCCCCAACAGAACCTCTCTCTGATCATGGATAGGCTTGGATCACAGTAGGGATGAGAGATCTTGAAAAGGAATGAATTAATGAACAAGCAAATTTTAAAAAATTAAGGCCTTTGTGTCTTAATGACACAAACTACTAGTTTTAAAATGGTTCCCTGATACTAGTAGCTTTTCTGTCATTTCTCTGTGCTACAGCCCAAGGATCTATGCAAACTCAAAGCTTTATGCTGATAAATTACTGCATTCAGTTCTCATAAGAAAACGTATCTCTCTTCAGAACTTCATAATGCCTCATGAAATCTGCCAAGGCTTAACATTTCCATTCTCTCAAGCACCAAAGGAGTTTGTTGTTACCAATAACTATTTCTCCCCTTTGCTTTTAATATTTCTGATTTAAAAGTACAGGTTTTTTTGGCACTTGAACTGTACAGTTTGAAGCTTGCCAGTAAAAATGCCACTTATTGTTGTCCAGAAATCAGTCAACAAAGTATCCAATACTCATAAACCCACAGATCTTGTAAAATGACTCTGTTTGAGGATTTATAGCCCTCTCATGACTCTTGTTTGAGATCCTATCCTAATAACCACTTATACGTAATCAGATGGAATTTATGCAACCTTATCCAGTAAATGGGCCATGCGAATGTTTCTCTATTATTGCCTCTGTAGCTCTCAGACTACAAAATAGTTGATAGTAATTCTATGCAAAAACAAATTACTGTTCTAAGAATAGAAATCTCAATGGCCTTGATATAAGTCATTTCAAAGTACAGTGGAGCCTAGATCTAAAGAAATGCTTGAGGGATAGAAAATTTGTTTGTTGAACTGTTTTCCCACTAAATGAGTCGTTCAGCTCTTTGTTCTGGGGAAAAAAATAAAAAGGAAATTAGATTGATAAAATGGTTTGGGCTCCTAAATTTATGCTCCGCAAATAAATCCTTTACTATGTTGCTTTCACAGCTGCCCAGAAAGAATATTTTTAATTTGCATCTCAATATCAAATGAAAAATGTTTTGTCACACTGTTTAGAGGGCAGCCAAATATATTACACTTCTTTGAATTACTTTAGGGAATTAAAATCTGTGTCTTGTGCCTATGAGAGTAATATGGATATTTGTAGTCCTAGTGTTGTTTTGTTTAAATTTGCACAGTGTAAGGTATTTAGCAATAATTAAGGTGAATTTTTTTCTTCAAATCTTTTGTCCATCCTACTTGATGGCTGAGACGTGAAATAACAACAGAATGTAAACCAAAAAATATGCAGGAATCAACATGGTTTTCTGTAAAAAGATAAACTGTCTTCCTGTCACACAATTTTATTTATCTGTGTTCATTGCTGTTCAACAGACAAGCCTTGAATACAGGCTTTCTGATTCCAAATTGTCTGTAATTTTAGTGCTGCATTCATTGCTTATGATTCTGTGCTCAAAAGCAACTGGATAGTTATACTCACCTTTGTATCATCCTGTCTTTCCTCAGTTTGACCTGAACTTTAATTTTTTGCTGTAAAATGATGTTTATCTGTAGAGTTATCGAGGTTTAGAATCTTAATATGCTTTCATACAATGACTGAAAAAGCATATATCATGCCATGTGCCTTCAATAGTATAAGGAAGGATCTTGACAAGAATTACTGTTCAATATTAAACTCCATACCACTTCAATGAGACAAAGAAAGGCTTTTAGTCTGTTCGTTCAGCCTCTAAATTTACAGTTACAGTTACAGTTACAGTTACAGTTACAAACCTAAATATTTCTTCAGCTTGTAAAGAACAGCATGGGACCAAAGCCAGCTAGCCAGTATTAAATTTCAGAAAGATTGGTCAGTGAGGTTTTTTTCTATGACATGATTGCTATCTGCTATATGTAATTTTAATTTTGTGTCAGTAGCCAGTTTACTACATTTGTATGTACATAATTATTTTAAAGAGATATGTATTAATATTGACACATATTTAAATTTTGACAATCACATTACATGAATTTTCCCAAGTCACACTCTATCACAGAAAAAAAAACCCTGAAACAAACCCTTAGATGATTTATGATGTTTGGATTTCATAGATTAAATTTCAGCCAGTCTCTCACTATTTACATTATGTAAAATTTTATAAACTGAGGTAAATTTTATTATGTATGCTTGCCAGAAATATCAAGAAGCCACGGTACTTTCAGAGAATTTTACTATTAACCTGCAACACTAAATTGAACACTTAAAATAAAAAACTGTAAAGAAACTAAACTCAGCATTTCATAAAGTACAGATAACACCTACACCAGTATATAATGCGCTGTCTACACTAAATATTGTGTGGTTGCTTTGCTTTCATGTCATTACATTGTTTTGGAAAAGGTAGAAGGTAAGGCAAGCCAACTGTACTTGCCAGTGCTAGAATTGTCACCTGCAATATTGTGATACTTATTATAAATGAGCAGTATAGCATCATTTATGTGCTTAGTTCTTGCTCCATATTTATGTCTATGGGTCTGTGGGTCTTTCAGTTTTCTTCATTAACCTCTGATAAAAGGTTTTCATTCAGTTTTGAAAAACAGGTAGCACTTTGGTTCCAGCTGAATAAAACAGATCCATTCTGATTCTTCCCTCTGACATACCTGCAATAAGGCACATGGTCTGGTGTTTAGTCAGGAGTCTCATGTTCATGTGTCTGAGCAACTGGTGCAATTTCTGTCACAGAGGGAGAGCGAAAGAAAAGGTTTTTCCCCTGTTAATGACACTATCCTAGCTAAGAATATTTTGGTAAATCATATTTGCAGTCATGCTTCTCAGGCTTTGGGAGGGAGGACATACTGACAATGCTACTACTCTGATTAAGCAAGTATAATTATGGGTTGGGGAGTGTGACATCATTACGTTTTGCCGTGAATGATGAAATAAACAAATGGAACAGTGTATACACTATGATGCAAAATGGTGAAATTATTACTTATGAAAGTAGATTTTATGATTATAACCAATACATAAGTGTCTGCCTCTGGCTATCCTTCCTCCTGATGCTTTTTCTTTGTTCTACCAAGATCTCCTCCATGGGCTGCAGGGGAAGAGCCTGCCTCATCACTGCCTTCTCCACAGACTACAGGGGAAGGAATCTCTGCTCCAGTGCCTGGAACACCCCCTCCCCCTCCTTCTGCTCTGGCGTTTCTGCCTGCAGGTTTATTTCTCACAAATTTGCCCCTCATTTCTCTCTCTGCTGTACATCATTATTCCCTTTCTGAAACATGTTTTCCCCAAGGTGTCACTGCTTTGGCCATGGGGCTTAGCCTTGCCCTGTGGTGGATCTGTCAGAGCCGGCAGGACTGATTGTGTCTGCACAGAGGCCCCTGAAGACCCTGCCGCCACTGATTGGTCACCTTCACCTAATATACTGTGTTATAGAACAGAAAATGTAATTAAAAGATGCAAAACTGTAAACTTACAATTTTAAGATTTATGAATTAAAAATTCAAAATTCTAGCAAAGATATTTTAAAATTAGGTTCAAGGAAAACTATTTATATTTGAATATTATTGCAAACAAAAAAATGGGGGGTTTCTTCTGTCTTTTCTCTAATTTTTTAAAAAAAATATTTTCCTGATTTGGTAGTATCTTCATCAAATTACTTTGACTTACCTATTATGTTCAATTTAAATAATAAGTTAAACCAAAATATTTTTCCAACATATGAAAAATACACCAATGAAACATTTGGAAACTCCAGAATAGTAAAAGAACAAAATATTACAGTAGCAACATCACCATTCAAAAAAAGCAGCTATACACCTTTGTGTTATATCTCTCTCTCTACATGTTTACAATTCTTTAAAGTCATGTTCTGAACAAGTAGGTGCTAAGCTTTATTGGTGAAAATCACTAGAGGACAATACTCTCAGTGGAAAACAAAAAGTGAAAACCAAACTGTAAAAGTCTGATACCTGAAACATGCAGATTTCAGGTAAGATTATGAGATGTATAAATAATTAATTAACTCATAGAATATTTAATTGAATGCTTTGATCTGGCCCACCTATACTAAAGACATAGACTAGCCAACAGAGTTAACTTGCACCACACTTATAGTTTTTGGGGTTCTTTGGGGCAAGCCAGACTCTTGGCCCAGTTTGGGCCACATTCTCAAATTTTATAGTTGTTTATAATTGTGAGAAACCATAGCAAAACACTGAAGTTACAGAAAGTCTCATGGTTCCAGCTGCATGTTCTTTCTCCCAGTAGGATACTAAGTGCCTAAGGTAACAAGAGTTGCCATAACATTTCCTAAGTTCCTTCTGAGGCTTTTCTCTAAGTAGTATATTATAAGGCACTGAGATCTGCAAGTCTGGAGGCATTTTTCCCCATTATTGGCACAATACAAATCAGCTAAGCAGAGAAACTAGAATGTGTTTTGTCTCTTTTCTGAAACTGAAAATCAAGCATTTATCATAACCTCAGAACTGAGAAGATGCATCTTTTATGATAATTGTTTATCTTCCTTCATTTGTTGAGTATTCATTGTAATGTCCAAAAGCTGATCATACCTCCTCTTTTTCTTCAGTTGCTTGCTGTTTTTTTAAACTTTTCACACATGCAAAATAGAATACAGTGATAAAAAGCTGTTGTGTATTTGAGGGTAAACTGCATATTTAAGGTAAGAGAAAAATATCCTTGGTGTGGACTGATTCAAAGAAATAAACCGTGGAAATGTGAAATAAAAATTACATACTGAACTAGTTTTAACTCAGATTAAGGGGAAAAATATAGACCCAACAGTCAGAACTGTGGGATAAAGGCACCTTTCATTACCTCTGCTAAGACAAACATTCATACAAGTTGTTTTAACAAGGGCCAACTCAGCAAAATAGTTTCTTCCTTTACTTGAGCAAATGCTGGTTCACATCCTATGTATGAAATAACTTGAACTATATATTTTTATTTTAGTCAATGCAGCTAATGAGAGATTTAATTACAATGATTAGATGATTTTTTCTTTTTATGAACACATTTAGCATTTATATTGCTACGACTGGGATTTATATCTCAATTGTAAAAAAGTCCCAGCAGACATGAGCCCTAACTACCTTAAAGTTTGACACAACATTTTGAAAAACAACCCTATTTACAGTGAAATTATGAATTGTCCACATGGAGAAGGTATATAGATCAGTAATATTTTTTGTCATTAGGAATTATATATTTCCTCTCCAGACTTTACAAGCCTGCCTATGACCAGCTGATTTAATACACCATAATCAGGGCCGATTGTTCATTTGAATAGCCTAGTTTGTTACAAAGGAGATGCAAAAGAACTTTTAATAGATTCACCTGCAATTCTGGAAAATTATAAATAATTAGTAACTAGTTCCATAATGTAAAATTTCCAGCTGAATTGCACAACATATTTGAAGGCTTTAAAAGCATATTTACTTTGGTACTTCAGTGTTACAATTTGCACAGGCAATGTCAACAGATTGTAAGGATAAAATAATCCTATTTCTTGTGGGTTAGTAGTAAGGGCTTTTTATCTGAAGGATTATTTATGGGACTCCAACACATAAGGATATAACTTGGAAGGAAGTAATTTGTTTGGCGTTTGCATTAACACACCTGCATGTGTATATATATTACATATATGTGTGTATGTATCCATAAGGTTGTGTTTGGGAGTTTTGTTTGTTTGTTTTAATAATGCCATCTGGCAATATTAAAGACAACTATTTTAAGGTAAAAACAACTTATTTTGCGGAAAACTAACATTATAAATATAAATATATCTGATTTATTTCTTTATCTGCTTTTCTTCTCCAAAAGAGTAATGAACTAAAGATCTTTGGTGGTAAAACAGCTGAATAAAGCAATTTGTTACGTTTGATTTATTTGTTTCTATTTTAGACAACACAGATACTGTGTATGGAGCATGTACATTAAAACTCTGATAAAATTTAAAATAAATATGATTTATCAGTCTAGATTTTGAAAGCTACAATTCACACTTTTATGCTGCTTTATAAATGTTATCCAGAAGATAGTCAATATTTTTCTAAACCTAATTGTCCCAATAGTGCTCATTTTTGAAGAAATTTAGTCCAGGATTTGATTGGTTTAGTTTATTTTCCTTATGTGCAATTCATTATTGATCCTTGCACCATTTTTTTTTTCTTTTTGGAAGAATGCACATTGTAATTATTTAATAAACCTAGCAAAAATAAATACAGAAAGTCATTAAGAGTTATCCTGGTCAAAGTTCAAGTAAATCGTATTTGTATAAAACCAAATTGCCCTTTCTAGTGATTCTTGCCCCTTCTGTTAATTCACATTTAAAGATCATAAAATGTAGTATCTGACTCTTCAGCATACTCTCATTGGTATACTGTTTCTTTTTAAACACCCTTATGCTTACATTCTTTATCTTTCTGAAACTTGATTTTAGTAATAAAGTTTTCCACTATCATAGGCTCTCACTCTTCCAGTTCTGCAGTATCTGAACTCCTCTGTCAAAAATGTATTGAACAATAAACACCACTTTCACTACCAGTCATTATCTCTAGATCTGTGGAGAAATATTAGCTGTGACAGAACCTTTCACTCTGAGAATTCACTTGAAGAGGAGATTTAGGGTGACTACAGACAAGTGACATGTCTGAAAGACCACAGAAGGTAATAGCAATTGCATGTGGGGAGAACAAAATAAATTAGAATGTTGACACAAAGTAGAGCTGAGAAGCAAATTACTGGGAAAGAGAAGATTGACAATATAGGCGTAGCTTGAAATGAGTGTAAGGACTTTTCTAAGGTGGTGTTTTATAAGAACAGCAGTGGACAGCCTGGAGAATTGAAAGTGAAAAAAGAATTATTACAACCTGAAAGGGTGAATAAATGAATGGACAGAATTAGGAGTGTTGGATGGAAAGAAATATTGAAATCAGATGATGTTCTAAATTCAAATGTAAAGAGAACTGAAGGATGCAGGGAGACGATGCTTTGCGGATGATTGCCAAGAAAAGCATTCTCAGTATTGATAAAAAAGGAATGGGAGGAATGGTTGTACAACAGCACTATCATTGTGTCAGCTTGTTAGTAAAATAGCCAGGAAAAAATGGCTTCAACAAAGGCAACCCCTCAAAGATACCATTATTGTTTGAAGCAATTAATATTACTTTGTCTGTGAAAATGTTATGTACTTGGATGTTCCTGCTAAAATATAAAGATACAGACTATTAATTAACTCTTTAAATAAATTAAAATAATGCATATGTGTATATTATCATAGTGTTACAATTAATATCTTTCATATGTTTTATTTTTATCTGTTAATCATTTTAATCTGTTTTATTTTAATTCAGTACCTATTGATAGAGGAAAGCTTCTGCACAGCATGTGATTACAGTATGAAATGAGATATATTACTAGCTTTATTTCTGAGATGGTAATTCTGGTTCTAAACTTGTCCTGGGTGAAAACACACATGTGAGGCAAGAAGAGCAACAAAACTATTATTAAAAAGTTTGCCTTTTTTTTTTTCCAAAAGAAAAGTTTACAGGTATTTTGTCTTTACCTTCTGAGATTTTATAACTGTCATGATGCAGTTTTTCTTCACCACTTCAGTCGTACTTGTTTTGACACTGAATAAACTGCAGCTCCTAATTACTAAATTCCATAAACCTGCTGATAATTCATATAGCCAGTAATGTGCCATTTTCTTAAGAGAGGAACAAAGAGTGGACCAGCTAAGTGATTAATTGTCATCCTGCCAGGATAACAATATCTTATATGCTTTGAGCATACCAATAATCTGAATGCATTTCAAATAGTTAGATAAAAGTATTTTAATTCACAAAGATTTACTACTTTTTCTCAAGTCCATTTCTTGTTCAACTCCAGTTTATCAGGCATCTCAGAAATGTTTTCTGTGTGATTGCTTTGCAGTTATATTTTCTTGTAACTATCTACTTTCTTTTTTCTCAGCTTTAATGAAAGTGCATATTATACTGAACAGTCTTACTTATAGACTTGTAATTTTCTCTTCAATTTTTTCATTTCTGTGTCTGTCAAAGTTTGCTTTTTCCTTTGAGATGAATACTTTGAAACACCATTCATGCTGATATTTTGCAGATTGTACTTGTGCTAAACAACACCATATTCCTCGAGCAGTCTTATTATGCTAAATAGTTTGGTAGGGTATTACTTTTTTCAGCATAAGCAGGAACAGCAGATTCTCAACTTAAATTGAAAATACTAGGCAATGATGGAAAAGACTGAGATTTTGAAACACTGAGTTCTAATTTCTCTACACTGAAGACCACCAGTTATCAACTCTTCTCATCATCTATGCACTTTTAAGTTTTAGATTT
Source organism: Oreocharis arfaki (assembly GCA_013398015.1). Classification (NCBI taxonomy): domain Eukaryota; kingdom Metazoa; phylum Chordata; class Aves; order Passeriformes; family Paramythiidae; genus Oreocharis; species Oreocharis arfaki. The sequence continues at coordinate 77,369 of VZRR01013724.1, forward strand.
TCTTTTTAATACTGCCATGTCAGTGAAGTAAATAATGTTTTTAATTTATGTGAAACTTGCAGATGCTGCAGTGGAAATACGTTTATATATACTCTATCTCTTATATACTATATAGTAAAATATGAATACATTATAATATATAATATTTCTCATAATATAATAGTGTATATACTGGCTCATATAATCATACAGCATATTAAATATATTATAAAGTAAACTTTAAAAATACATATTTTTAAATTATAAAATATATAAATATTGAAGACCGACTTGAATATTACAGCTGACTTAATGACCATTTTTAAACAGGGTAAATAGGAGGACCCTGGGAACTACTGAGCAGTCAGCCTCATTTCCATGTCCAGAAAGATCATGGAACAGGTTGTCCTGGGAGATATGTTAAGATGGAAGACAGGGAGGTGCTTAGATACAGCCGACATGGCTTCACTGAGGGCAAATTCTGCCTTCCTAACCTAGTGGCATTCTGTGGTGGAGTGACTGCATCCATGGGCAAGGGAAGAGCTACGGATGATGTTTATCGCAGTTATGTAAGGATTTCAGTAGAATACCCCACAATGTTCTTACTTCTACATTGCAGAGATATGGGTTTGATGGATGGACTCTTAGATTGATAAGGATTTGGATGGATGGCCACATCCAAAGAATTTCAGGCTCAATGTCTAGATGTAAACCACTAATGAGGGCCGTCTGTGCTGTCTGTTCTGGGATCAGTATTTTTTAATATCTTCATTCATGACATAGATAATGGGATAGACTTCACCATCAGCAAGTCTGCAGATGACACCAAGCTGAGCTGTGCATTTGATTTGCTAGAAGGAAGGGATTCCACCCAGAGGGACCTGGATAACCACTCCTTGAGAAGTGGGCCTGTGTGAGGCTTATGAAACTCAACAGGCCAAATGGAAGGTCCTGCACATGGATCAGGACAATGCCCAGCATGAGCACAAGACTAGGGCTTCAACTGATTCAAAGCAGCCCTGCAGAGAAGAATCTGGGGGTGGATGAAATATTGGGCAAGACCCAGCAATGTGAGCATGGAGCCCAGAAAACCAGTCATATCCTGAGTTGCATAAAAAGTAGTTCAGCCAGAAAACTGAGGGTGGTGATTCTCCCTCCTCTATTCCACTCTTAATAGACCTCACCTAGGGTACAGCATCCATCTCTAGGGTCCCAAACACAGGAAAGACGTGTATGTGTTAGAGCAGGTCCAGATGAAGGCCATAGAAATGATCAGAGGGCTGGAACACCTTCCCTGAAAAGAAAGACTGAGAGAATTTCAGTGTATAGAGGCAGCCTATAGGAAAGATGGAGAAAGGCTTTTTACCAAGGGTATATAGCAATAGTACAAGGGGCAGTGCTTTTAACCCAAAAGAAGATAGGTTTACGTTAGGCATAAGAAAAACATTTTTATGATGAGGATGGTGAATGGCTGGACCAGGCTGCCCAAAGAAATTGTCNATTGATATATAAATTCCGGTTTCCACTTTGGATGTTTAGGTACAAAGGCCATAGTCATAAAAATCCACCTCTCAGCAGCTAAAGCCAGAGGTNTACAGTCCCTCACTGAAAATGTTCAATGTCAAGTTAGAGAGGGTTCTGAGCAATCTATTCTATTGGAAGGTGTTCCTGCTCCTGGTGGGGGGGTTGCAGCATGATCTTTCATGGTCCCTTCCAANCCATGAGATATGATACTCTGAATTTATCCAGAAGCTACCTTTTATTGATTAGGTTGAATAGTCTTTTGCCTTTCTCATGAAAATTTGAGGCTGGTCTATAAACCAACCTTCCTCCTTATGTGAGTTCCTGGAAACATTTGAAAATGCCAAAGTATTTGACTGCCACACAAAAATTAAAGGAAATATTACTCACGAAGGAGGTATAGATCCTCCACCCTACACCAAATACACTAAGTAGCAGGGGATTTCCATAGATTCAACCATTTCCAGGAAAGAAGGCTTCATGACAGGTGACGATTACTTGGGAAGACAAATGTCATCACTCTGAACATCCACTCTTCTTATTTCCTTCTTTAGCTTTTAGTGATGAGCACAAGACGGTCTTTTTGCTTGGGGTCATCTGTCCTGGCTGTGTCCCCTCCCAGATTCTTGTGCACACTCAGTCTACTCACTGGTAGGGGAGGGTGAGAAACAGAAAAGGCCTTGACACTGTATTAATGCTGCTCAGCAATAGCAAAAGTCTTGGTACGTTACCAAAATTTTTTGTGGTCACTGATCCTAACTATAGGCTGACACAATCTTCTGCAAAGGAAGGTAACTCTATTCCACCCCAAACCAGTACACAAAAACAATCCACAGAGATCCATATCTGGATCTATCCCTTTTCTGAGTTTTCTAACTCTTGGAATACAGAAGGATGTTTACTCTTCTACAGAAAAGTTGATTGGAGGTATCGTGTATATGCGAGACAGTGGCTTCCATTTCGTACTGTGTTGTGAACCCAGAAGGACATGGAAACTGGAGTGGAGCTCCTGCAGAGACAAGAGACTGGTGATATGTGAGGGAAGCATCTTTGCATTTCCCAGCTCCTACTGAGCTTTTATCAGATAATCAATTTTTGTTTTGGGGGGGGGGATAAAAAAAGAAAAAAACCCAGAAACTAACAAAATAAAACATATTAATTAATACCTTTATCCTTTAAAAAGTGTTAAAGCCTGTTATGGAAACTTTGGAAAGCCCAGGAGGTACAAGGAAGTACATCCTCGTTGTGAAAAGTAGGAAAACTGTACTTGATATTCTCAACCATAATATTATATGAGTCTGGAGACAGGTAGACTATCCAAAAAATAAAGAATTTCACTTTTAACAGGTCTCCATTTCTCCTTTTCTCTCCCTACACCAAGAAAAAGTGAACGTCTTTGCTAGAGTATTGAAGTCTTAGTGTGTTACTGTAAAGCCCTTGTAGCAAAAGGCTGATACACTTCAAATCAAAACTAAATCAAAGAGAGAAGTTTCCTAGGACATAGCACAAGGTTGTGCACTACCAGAGACTGATGAGAAATGGAGTTACTGGAAGAAAGAAAAGCAAAACAAAAGAAGTCCTCAAAGAAACAACTATAGACTGACCTCTTTCCTCTATGGAGTGCAAACTCATAGCACAGGATGTTCACTGTTTTTCGACAGCCTAAAGCACTGAAGATCTCAAGTATCACTTAACACCATAAATGAGAGGGTGAGATTTATTCCCATTTCAATCAGAGCTGGATAGCCTACTTGGATTAACTTTAGTTGCCATCATGTTATTACAGACCTGTGACTCCTTTCTTGGGTACGTTTATTCTATACATTCAGTCATGTTGCTCTTTGACAATTTTCTTTCTGAAGTGATTTACACACTTAGAGTTACCAAAGCAGGGCATACACACTCTTTCTCTGGAAAAGTACAGAATATTTTTGCCTTTCCTGTCTCCAGAAATCTAGAATGAAAGCTTAGAGTTTCCCTATTCATCATAGAGTACTTTAAATAGAGTGTAAAAGTATTGGACTATAGGTAAAATAGCAACAATCCTTCAACATTTTTTTCAGGTGTTTCTTCTCATTTCTTAAAATGCAAGTGAAGAACACTGAGGACTAGATTGTGTTTTTAGTTTCCACTGTCAATAAAAGGCAGTCTGTAACAGTGGATGCAGAATGATGTAAACGCTTAACTATAGATGCTTTGGATTGCCTGGCTATAAACTGACTCCATCTCAAGACTGAAGAGCAGCACAGCCATGGTTTGATCAGGGACATTTACCACACAGATTGTCAGAGATCATAAGATTCCCCCAGCCATATAACTTCTTGTCTGCAGAAAATAATTATGAAGCTGCTCTTCTTCAAAAAGAGAATTAAAAAAAAAAAGAAAAAAGATGAGAAGAAGAAAAGTGCCCTGTAACCCTCCCTCTCTACATCTCTATTGCTCAGTATTTCTACTGATTTTTAAGGACTGTCTTGTGCGTGTCCTCTTTAGAACAATAATTATCCATTCATAGAATCATAGAATCATAGAATCATAGAACCATAGAATAGCTTGGGTTGGAAGGGACCTTAAAGATCATCTGGTTACAACCCACCTGCTGTAAGCAGGGGCATTTTCTCTAGACTAGGTTTCTCAGAACCCCATCTTATCTAGCCTTGAACACTTCCATGGGTGGGAACTTCTAGGCAACCTGTTTGTAGGGTCACCACCCTCATCCTGTAACAGGATGATTTTATTTTTACACTGCCTATTGTCATTATCCTATTGCTTTCTGCCTCACCTGCTTGACTCCCAACATTTGGGAATTGTTTGCTTCTGTGCCTTTAGCAGGTGATGCTTAAAAAGTGACCAGCACTGACAGGCCTCATCACCAGCAAAAACATTTTCATGGGGGACCTTACTCACTAATTCCCTGAAGTCTTCTCCTCTCATGTCCAGAGATGAAGTTTTGAGGTTTTGAGGAAACTAGCGCTAATGGGGTCTCTGAATCTACTTCATAGGGTTTTGGCTATAATGTACCACACCTGAAATGTTTCTACACTAATGCAGGAAGCATGAGGAATAACAAGGAGGAGCTCAAGGCTTTGGCCTATTCCCAGAGATTCGACATCATCGGTATGAGTGAAACCTTTTGGGATGAGTCCTGTGACTGGAGTGCCTGGCTGGATCAAGGCCTTCCAGGTTGTGATGAGGCTCAGGGCCTCTGGACCAGGTCTAGAAATTGGGAACTCCCCCTGTACAGCTAGATCTCTGCCCTCATTCTTCCGTCACAGCCACCTGAGCTTTGCCAACTGAGTTGTTAAACTCTATCTTTTAAAGAGGAAACTAAATAAAATTTCCTTTCTGCTCCTCTAGGACAGAAAGTGATTTTTACCACTATTTATACTCATGAGAAAGTGAATGCAGGGCAGAGTGGTCAACGTTGTTTGTTTGAAAGTGGCAATGACCTCAAAAATGTGCATGGAAAACAGAGGTAAAATTGAGAAGCTGTTGTGTTATTAGACCTCTGTGAAATCGGATTCTGGAAACAGCATGATGTAGAAATGCCTGAACAGCCCTTGCTACCAATTTAGCAATATTTTAGTTCTAGAGCATGCAAAGATTATGATTATGCCTAGTCTGAATACCGTTGTCTCATCCTGTGTAGCTACTTAACAACAGTTTTAGCACTGAGATTGTGCAAAACAAATATTTTGCAGTCTTTTTTTTTTTTTTCAAATATTTTGATAAATATTGTGACATAATGGTATTGTCATCCTAGTTTAAATATTGGTGGCCAAAAGCAGGATTCCTTTTAGGTATGTGAAATCTACTTTAATCATTTTCTTGCATGAGAAAGTGAAACCTCCATGCTTCCAATATTTTAAGTTCAGAAAGCAAACAAATGCTATTCTTTTGACTCTAATGCAATAAACACTTTTAGTATTTCTTTATTATAATGTTTAAAAAAAACCAAAACCAAAGAGCAGTCACTTATTGATTTGGTCTCCCTGAAGAATCTTCATTGAGTCATAGTAGTAAAGAAAGCTCTGAAGTACATGAGATGTAAACAGTCCCAAATAAAAAACAAACAAAAAACAAAACCAAAATTAAATCAACAACAATCTCACAATATCAAATATAATATCCTTGAATATTTTTGTTATCTATTAGGAAAAATCTCATTATTTTTCCAATAAATTTTATTTTATTAAAAAATGTAATAAATCCACTTAAAAATCTACCAAAAAAAGGTGAATAAGAATTTTTAAAAAGTTAGTTTTTGCATGTATAAAGTTCTGACAGCAGCTAAGACACATGCTCCTTCTCATCATCTTTTACATGCTTTTTTTTTCACCAGAATTCAAGACCTGATTTATTTGGGGATTTTTGTTTGTTTTGTTGTTTTGTTTTTTTTTTTCCACCTGACTGCTGAATGAGAAAGGAAAGGTTGAAATGTCTCTTATGTCTCTTTTGATGCCTGGTTTTGTTTTACATGGGGTATTTTGGTTGGCTAGTTGATTTTTTGGGGGGTTTTGGTGGGGATTTTTGGGGTTTTTTTTTTTGGTTGTTGGTTTGTTTTTTGTGTTGTTTTGATTTTTTGTTTTTTTTTGTTTGTTTGTTTGTTTTTTTTAGCTAAAGAAAAGATTCATTCAGCTTTAACTAGAACATTTCCTATTTGGTGGTTGTTTTGTTCCACAGTTATTTTGCTTGTTTGTATTTGGGTTTTGTTTTTAACAGTTATTTATTTATTCTTACCCTTCTCAGACAGATGAAGTAGCAACTGTATGAGGTAGACTTTTTCCCCCAATTTGACACACAACTGTAAATACAGTGAGTGGGCATATCTAACAAAGCTCTTAAAATATTTCCATCTCTTCTGATCAGCAAAAAAGTGCTAAGGGAACCAAGTAAGGAAATAATTTAATTCTTCACTGACATTTTTAAAGTTCACACAACTCAGGAGAGATTCCTAAGGATTGAAAAGCATCAAAGAGAACTTCATTATATTCCTTTAAATTGTCATGAGGGAAAACAGTGAGTTTATAATTTGCTGGGAGAAAATACAGGAACTCTCATATGAAATGTCTAAAGTAAAGTAAACCCATGAAGCTTGATTAAGGATTGTCAACATGAATTCAGACAGGAGAGGTCGTGCTCAACTGACCTGCTGGAGTTCTTTGAAGACATTACTGCCACAATAGATAAGGAAAATTCAGTAGATGGTAATATATTTAGATTTTCAAAAGCGCTTAACAAGGTTCCACATCAGAGATTGATGACTAAAACTAAAGAGTCACAAAATGAAAGGCAAAATGGAAGAGTAATGTAAATGTTTCCCTTGATATAAACTGGTTTTCAGCTTGCAAGCAGCTTAGATTGGGGCAGGCCAATAGGTCATTTTTCAGTACTTCTGTTCATAGTTTCTGTTTGTGTGTTTGGTGCTGCAGTTGGGAGCAAAATTTGAGGTGATGGAGGTGATGGTCTGACTGGAAAGAGAAGAAATACATGAGAAAAAGTGAGAGACAGTTAAGCCATATACATAAAAAAAAAAAATAAATATTTCAAATAATTTAGTATAGAGTGCTTCTGGACAGGCAACTATAACACAGTTAGCAGTGGAAAAGGTACATAATTGTTTAATCAAAATTTTTTCTGGTGTTCCAGGAAATCATAATGAAAATGGAACAAATTTTTTTCTAGCTATATACCTCAGATAAGAATAATTATAGATTCTTCTAGAGTTGTTTGGCTTGAATAGCAAATTGAGGTATAGGCTTGCTGCAGAAAGTTTGAGGGCCTCAATGAAACATGCTACCTGGTGAGCTAAAGACCAGCTGCTTTCTTATTTTGCATAGCTATTTAAATCAGGGTAGAGTAGTACTGCTAGCAGCAAAGTGTAACAAAATTTTACTTGCAAATTGTCCTAGAAAAGGCTGGGGAGAGTATAACTAGATTTCAGATGCTTGATAGAGGAAAGAAAGAAAAGAAGAGAGGAAGAGAAACATGAGAAGCGGAAGGAAGGAATAAAGGAAGGAATGAAGGAAGGAAGGAAGGAAGGAAGGAAGGAAGGAAGGAAGCAAGGAAGCAAGGAAGCAAGGAAGGAAGTCTACATATCTGAGAAAATCCAGAACAAACTAATCCTCTTTTATCTTGAAATTTTCCAGCGGATCTTGAAGCACTAAGGGATAAACTGAATGCCATTTAAATGCTGCTGGTTGTCAAACACAAAATATCAATAAAGCTTCCTGAATAAAAAGCGTATTGAGTTCCTGCACCAACACAGCTAAGAAAGCAAGTCTATATGATTAGAAATGTGAGATAATTTTCTTTACTAGTTTCTAAATTATACCATTATGCACCTTACCAAACTGCAATTATGATTTCTTTTTCCTTAGTTTTTTCTTTCCCTTCTTTCTTTTATAAATGATTGGGTAGTAACTCAGTTAATAAAAAATATACCCTAAGTACTCAAATTCATCTCCTATACCTAACTGCATATTGTTTGCAATCAAATAGAGTTGCAATAATCTGCTTTCTATTGTGGTATTACAGAATATTATAAACAGAAAATATTTTTCAGTTTTGCAATACTGCCAGTAGGTGGTACTAGTAGTTTCTAAATTTGATAATAAATGTCTTCAACTTGAGTATTACACATTTCTGTCACAGCAAGTAATGTGTTTCTACTCTACTGAAAATAACTTATTTATATTTGATGCATTTCCACTCAAGGGCAGATTTTAATTCAGTTACTATTTCTTTCAGTGGTGATGCCTGTAAAGTATCCTTTAAAATGCAGTTTAGAATTTGCATGACAAATTGTTACATCTATTAGTTAGATTTCAATTGAATATATTAAAATATATCTTATAAAAAGTTTCCTCCATTTTGCAGCATTTGAATCTTCAAGATACAGCTCAGAACTCAGCTTTAAAATTTTTTAGCAATATTTGCTGTCAAGATTCAGAGGTGAGTCATTCAAGTAGTCCCACTACTTCTTTTTAATTCAATATACAGCCTTGAAAAATTATCTGTTGTTTTGCTGTGTAGGTCTTTTAAGCATGTGGGTGTAAAGTAAAATTCCTTTTTTTCCCCTACTTAGGGGACAGTCAAACCCAGATAGCTGCAGAGATACAATAGTAATGCCTACAGAAAATATTCTTGCAATCCAAGGAAATTTTTATATGAGGCCAGAATACTTGAAGCGTGGCAGTAGTAGCACTTCTGGCTTTGCTAGTGGGTGACAATAGACGCAAGAAAAAAGTTACTTTGCTGCAGGCTAGTTGCCCTTAACGAACTGAGATAAATACCTCTGTAAACCAAAATAAATTAAACAGAACATGATGTTTCTTCTGAGAAGTTATATGATTTAAAAAAATAATGAGGAGACATTGCTAATTTGGGTGGGATTGAAACCTATTTTCCCTTGGAAATGTCAAAGACTAAAAAAAAAAAAATCATTCCCCAGGAATTACATAATGCAATGACATATTACAGTAACCTTCAAAGGTTTGGTTTGACTCATAGAATTGTCGCCACCATGTCAATTGTTCTGTCATTGTCATATTCGTAAAAATAATAATAATTAAAGTGACAGAAAGTGGTGTTATTAGCATGTACCCATGTGTGATCAGAATTCACTACAACAGCGTGAAGAGATTGTGGACTCCTACGTGGGAAGACAAAGACAAGTTTATGTACTTCTTTCACTGTATCTGTAATGTCTTCATGAAGAGATTTACTTCCAATGTCAGACAACTTTTCTTAACAGTTGACACCAGTTCTAGTTCATATATTTATGCCTTTTTATTGATAAAATCAAAGAGATTGTTTTCAAGATGCCTGTTTCTACAGGTGTTTGACAATATCTGGACAGGATATGTACTAAATTTTGTGTACTCTTTTGAATTTCACATAAAATGACTGATCTATGATGGGTTAATCACTTGTTTGCAAACCACTGTCTGTCTGCAAACTAAGATTTTTTTTGTTATTTTTATTTTAATTTTCATCATTGTTGATTATTGAAGGAAAGGAATGCCCAGTTCTCTCAAGAAACCTCATGGGGCGTTATCTTCTCACCTGTTCACCATTCACCTGCAGGCATTTGACAGAGGTAACTGCTGTGGTTCATATTCATATATGATAACCACTCTTCTCATTTTGTTCATGAATGGTTCATGGTCTGAGTTACAAATTTTGGAGGATCTTGAGGTATGAGTGATAGTGTTTCACTGACAAACAAGGTAACGAATGTAAGCATTGAGATAAGCCTGGCTATTGCAGCCTTTCTTCTTGTCAGACTGAATATGCTGCAGAATTTCACACTGCGTGGGGATTCTTATGCTTATACTAAAAATATATTTGGCTGTAGCAGATAGGAGAATGTTTCATTATAATGTGCACTTATATTTTTTGCATTTGGTTTTCAAGATTCTTTATTGATTGTTGTCAAGTAGTGTCATAAGTAATAAGGCTGTTAGAGGCAGAATTCTCTAATTTTTAGATTCAGAGAAGTTATTAACGCACTCAGAACCTGAAAGGGCAGTGTTTGTGGTGTAACTCTATAAGGATTTAAGTATGACAGTCACCTTTAAATAGGGAATTCGGTCCTTTCTATGACAAGATCTGAAATGGGCAATGTGATACGGAAATGTGCAAAGCGGAACAGCTGAAGGAACATGGAGCAAATCCTCCCCAACATAAGTGCCTCTCAGGGGTGTTCTGGGAGCAAGAATTAGTAGTCTGTGTGCTGCACAGTCAGAAAGAGAACAAGAATCTTGGATATTGTCAGGGCACTGAGGGCACCACCAGTCCTGACTTACTCTGCCCAACCCCTTCAGGGCTTCCCATACCCTGTCCATGGTCCAGGTCCCCATGTCAGCCTCCCACAGCCCAGCCCAGCCTCAGCCTTTTTCCATCCCACATCCCCAGGGAGATGCCTGATGCCTGGGGCTGTCCTGGCGTCCCCAGCTGCCCTGCTCCTGGATGGTGAGTGGGACAGGACCTGCCAGACAGCACCCAGACAGACCCTAAGGAACCCTCCTCCGCTCCTGAATCCTAGGGAGACCCTGGCCCTCCAGAACTCCAGGAAGCACTGAGAGACTACAACAGTCTCCAGCCTGGGACTTGAGCAGAACCATTCTGAAGTGAAACTTGATTTTTCAGCACATGATTTCACTCCAAGTTTTTAATATCCAGTAAAATATAATTAGTTTAAACTGTAATTTGTCATGGAAAGACTAATTCTTTTCTTTCATGGCTAAATTACTGAAGATCTCCATAATGTTTAGGGATTTTTGAGGCATTGAGGTTGATGTGATGTCTGGACCCTATTTCCAAGACGCATGCTATTCCAAAGTCATGCCAAAGTTGACTAAATGAATCACTTTTTAAAGATAGCTGGCAGCAACAGAAATTCAGGCAGCAAGATTCATTTAACACATTGATCCATAATAGCAATGCAGACTGAGTCATGCTGACTATTATATTACAGCAGAAAATTCAATTATCTGTTTGGTTCCTTGCTGTTTTCCCACCATAAATGGATATATCTGTGTCTATACCCACATATGTAAAAATGTATATAATATCTGTATGTCTGCGTATATACATGTATTTTCATTTACACACATCTATGCATCAATATGCCGTAGCCTAATATATGTATTGATATCTAACAATGCGTACCTCTAGATTATAACTATAATCTAAAATGGGTTTGCTCCAAATATGCAAGAGATTGTCTCTACGTTTATACCTAGATATATACATCTGCAAGCAGAAGAGTCACTAAAAATATTGTGCATGGGCTGCTACTAATTTAGGAGGATACTCAGTACACCTGAACCTGCTGCAAAAGGGCTGTTATTCCAAACAGCCTCTAGGAGAGCTTCTGGCATCACTAAATGTTGTCTGATCTAGAAGGGAGCATAGTGTTGGTGTTGTTTTTTTAAGGTATGTTCTTTGGTTGAAAGGTAAAGACTTAATTTCTAAATCAATTTGAATATTTTTTTCTTTTTTTAAGCTTAGACAGTATACTAGAAAATCAGAACACTAGCAAAATTATGATAAATATGAGTGTCTTGAAAATCTAAAATGATCATTTTGTGGAGACTAGTCACAATATATAATATTGTATAATTATATAAAAATAAACTGTCTATGTTGTAGAAAACACTTGTCGGAATACACACAAATAAATATAAGGTATCAAGAATGTCATTGATAATAAGGTCCCACCCTAAATAGTAAGATTGATGAACAATTCTTTGCTTAATCTTTTAGGAATTCTTTCACTGGCTCTAAAGGCTAGATTTACTTAAAATGTTTGCAGAAATCCAGCCTTAGAATCTGAAAAGCCTTTGCGTTAAGAAAGTAGAAGGCATTTGAACTTAAAACATTTTTAGTCGAGTTCATTTGTCATTTATACTTTCTATAGTTCTGGTCTATGAATTTGTTCTCTATAGATTGTTGCTCTAAAATTTTACGTTCACTTATTTGCTTTTATCACTTTTTTCTCTTTCCCACCCTCTCTAAAATAAGAGCATCAACCTCTTACCTTGTTTTCTGTTCATGTATTTCTTGTTTGTCCTTTTCACCCCAACACTAATATTGTTTCTTTCGTTTCAGGTTACATTTTAGAAAGATGCAATATATATGTATTGAGAAAAACAATCTTTATCTCAGGAAAGATAAAGTCACACTGGTTCTCAGAAGGAAAGGAGTGATGCTCCTCAGGAGTTGGTATTGGAACTGTTGTTGTTTAACATTAACATTGGCGACACAGATAGTGGGGTTGAGTGCACCCTCAGCAAGTTTGCCAATGACACCAAGCCGTGTGGTGGAAATGCTGGAGGAAGGGGATGCCATCCGAAGGGACCTGGACAGACTTGAGAGGTGGGAAGTTGCATACCTCATCAAGTTCAACAAGACCAAGTGCAAGGGCACCTGGGCAATCCCAGACACAAATGCAGGCTGGGCAGAAAATGGATGGAAAGCAGACCTAAGGCAGCCTTGGAAGTGGACCAGGAGCTCGACACAACCCAGCAAGGTGTGCTTGCAGCCCTGAAAGCCAACAGTGTCCTGGGCTGCATGAAAAGATGCATGACCAGCAGGGTGAGGGAGAGGATTCTCTCTCTATAATCCACTCTGGTTGGGACTCCCTCTTAAGAGTACTGCATTCAGCTCTAGAGCTTCCGACATAAGAAGGACATGGACCTCTTGAAGTGAGTCCAGAGGAGAACCATGAAGAAAATCAGAGGGCTGGAGCAGCTCCTCTATGAAGACAGGCTGAGAGAGTCGGGTTTTTTCAGCCTGGAGAAGCGTCTAGGGAGACCTTACAGCACATTCCAGTACTTAAAGGAGGGCTACAGGAAAGCTGGGGAGGGACTTTTTACCGGCACATGTAGTGATAGGACACAGGGGAATGACTTCATAAAATGAAAGAGGGTCGATTCAGGCTAAACATAAGGAAGAAATTCATTACTGTGGCGATGGTGAAGCACTGGAACAGGTTGAATAGAAAAGGATGTCCCATCCTTTGAAGTGTTTAAAGCCAGGTTCGATGGGGCTTTGAGCAGTGTGGTCAAGCTGAAGGTGTCCCTGTCCGTGGCAGGGAGATTGGAACTAGGTGGTCTTTAAGGTCCTTTCTAATCCTAACCATTATATTATTATATGATTCTGTGATAAGAATATTAAGTTGAAATCTACACAACTAATTTTTTATTCCTCAAAAAGAAAACAGAGTAGTGCAGTCCAGCTTTGCAGTAGTTGTTTATATGTAAAATTTACTTATGAAAGTAATATCCTTAGTTAAAAGATATCTGATTATGAAAAGCTGCAGACAGAATTTCACTGATAAATACAAGAAAAAAAGCTTTAATTTACATTTGGTTTGGTTTGTTCTTTTTTTTAGTGCCAAGAACAATATTTTTTAATGTTTATCAAAATATTATCTATCTTCATGTACTTCAGCTACTCTATAAATGGTTTTCCTATGCTGTAATACCATTTTGTAGAATACATTTAAAATCAGCGAAGTGTGTAAGCATCTACTCAAGTTTTAAGAACAGGAGAAGTCTATATTGTTTGGATTAGTGAACTCAAGAGGTCTGGTAACATGTTTAAATTCTGAACATGAGCTTAACTGTTGTTACACATGGAATCTTTTCTGTAGTACATCTATTGTGAGGAGACCAAAATCTGTTTAGACGATTTCTCCATAGCATTTCTATATTATGTTTTAGTACATGCAAGTTTTTTTTTCTTTTTTTTTGTTCATGCAATGGGTTTTTTTTGCTAGTTATTTTAATTAAGAGGACAATCATTATAAGAAAATTTTAGTATATTCAAGAATTTCTCAATGGCACAGTTTTTGAATTTCTTGTATAAATAAAATGTTCAAAATCTTGGACATAGAACTAAGTTATGAAAAATGGTTTTATTTCAATTTAAAGTTTATTTAACTCACTCAATAATAAGTTCCTTTGCATTAAAATTATTTTTTTTCTACCTACCTATAAGCAGGCCAGTAATATGTTATTGTGAATACCAAAGAGCAAATAGTTGTCCCAGTTTGAGAAAAATTGGAAGAAACGTCCTCTGATAGAAAGCAGGTTTCAGCCACCCCTCCCCCACCAGGTTCAGGAAAAAAAATTCCTCAGAGGAAAGTGAAAAAAAAAGTTATTTATTTAACAAGCAGGGGGCACACAGGAGCCAAAACCAAAGAATGAATAATGTTAAATAATAAAACCTCGCTGTGAAGAAAACCTGGATAGTTTCAGAGTTCTTTGTAGGTGATGGCTCTGCTCTTTTTGGAGCTGGGGTGCAGCTTGGGCCCCCCTGGGCAGCGGTGTGGGCCTCCTGGTGATGTTCTGATGTTGCTGAACAGTCCAGAAGAGAAGAAGAAGAAGCCAAAGTCCCAAGAAAACCTTTTTCCTCAGTTAATGAACCAGAAGCTAGCTAAAAAGCAAAGGAGTGTGACTCTCTTCTCTGCTGCAGAAGCTGAGAGCTGAGGAGAAGCGAGCGAGTTATCTCTGTGTTTTTGAACACAAGCCGCTGAAGGAATTCCACTGCCATTCCCTCCCCATCTCTTGAAGGTACAGAATGGCACAGGGTTCATGTATGGGCATAGACCAGGCAATAGGGGATACAGCATCATAAAGTCACCCCAAGACAATAGTGTACATTCACTGCTGGTTAGAATTAAAAATATTTCCCTTTTGTATTGAATTTTGGTCAAAGAGTAAAAAAAAAATCCTTGATAAAACAAAAAAGATTTTGTGTTCTGTCTTTGAAAAAATTTGGAGAGAGCATGGCAAGCAGATCTGATGAACAGCAGTGGCAGAGCTTAGGAATGAAGTTACATTTAAATCATCAATATAAATATTTAAACAACATTAGAATCCCTTTACCATTCCTAAAAAGTCACCCAAGATCAATGGACTGAAAGTATAAAAACACTCAGCAAAATAAGAGCATACTTCATTTTTGACCAGTACTATAGAAATTGTATGAGGTAAACATGTTGCATAATCTTGGCTCTGGCAGCAGAGAGTCTATTGCTGTCAATGACTACTAATTTGAAGAAGACAGAATGAAAATCGAGTTATGTAACAAAGGATTTTTTTACTTTTGTTCTTTTTAAGGACTGAACTGCCAATTTGGGTGTTTTCATCTTAACACTACTTAGATCCCAAAGCCGAAATCCACTTTTAAGTCAATACTTCTGCAAACATCATGCATAATGCTTCTCTGCTTGGCCAAGGCAAAATAGGAAGTTTAGGGGGGGTTGTTTTGGATTTCTGGCTTTTTTTTCCTGAGAAGAATCACGTCCAAATCCAGATATTTTGACATTTGTAATAATTGTTGCATGTTTTTACTGAAATAAGTAATTGTCACAGGCTTTATTAGAATACATATGTGTAAGTACAGTTGTGATCTTAGTTACTTCAGCAAGTAAGATTACAACTGTGGACTTCAGCAGAGCTAATTTTAGTCTCTTTCGGGAATCTTCTTGGAAGAATCCATGGGAACAGGCCCTGAAAGAAGAGAGGTCCAAGAAAGCTAATACCTTCCAACCTGACCCATTCTGTGATTCTGTGATTATTTTAGGACAATTTCTCTCTCTTTGCAGGATCAACAAACAGTGTCTTTCCATAGCGACCATAAACACTTGGACGCTATTTGAAAGTCTGTAAGTGTAGTAACCCATATGTAATCAAAGTTATTGTTAAATTTAGGCAGTCGCAGAGACAATTGTCTCAAAAACAGGAGTGACAAATTTTGATGGTTTTGACTGGGAAAGAATTAATTTTCTTCATAGCAGCTGGTATAGGCCTTATGGTTTAGATTTGTGCTGAAAATGGTGTTGACAATTCAGGGATGTTTTAGCTATTGCTGAGCAGGGCTTACACAGAATCAAGGTCTTTTCTGCCTCTCATGCCATCCCATCAAGGAGGAAGGCTGGAGGTGCACAAGGAGTTGAGAGGGGACACATCCAGGACAGCTGACCATGACTGACCCAAGGGATACTCCAGACCATATGGTGTCATGTCATCATACAAAAGATGGAGGAAGAAGGAAAGAGAGGACATTTGGAGTGACGGTGTCTCCCATCACTATGACACGTGATGGTACTCTGCTCTCCTGGAGATGGCTACACAGCTGCCTGACCATGGGAAGCAGTGAATGAATTCCTTGTTTTGCTTTACTTGCCATGCACAGCTTTTGCTTTACCTCTTAAACTGCCTTAATCCCACTTTTACTCTTCTGATTCTTTTTCCTATCCAATCAGGTCAATAAGTGAGTGAGTGTCTGTGTGGGGCTTTTTTTTCCAACTGGAATTAAACCATGACAGAAATTAAGCATAAATCACATTTAAATAAGAAATTAATGAGAACAGGTAGCCCAATTATTATACATAAAATGTTAACATTTTTATAGTATGCATTCTTGTGCAGCCTATGGTAAGGCGGGAAGAAGAAAAAGTAAAGAAACTTGCATTTTTCTTCCTGGGAGGTATTACAGAAGAACAAGTGAAGCATAAAGTATTCATGCTGTAGGAGCCACATACTGTGGCAAGGCACAGAGAATTCTTAATTGATTCAAGTTAGAAGCGAGCTAAAACAGTTAAAAAGCACAGCTTTTTCCATTTAGCTGATTTTTTTTTCCCTTTTCAAGGCACCTGAATTTTGTTTAAGTACCTAACAAAAAACTGCCAACACCTCATTTCACGCTGCATTTGTAAATGACTTCTTTAAGGCCAAAAATAAGTAGCTACTTGTTAGCAGAAATCTCATTTAGCTGTCAGTAAAAAGGTATCCTAAGAGCATCTAATAAAGTAATAATATTGAATACAGTCTTAGAGCTTTTGCATGTAAAATAAGATTGAATCAGGTACGATGTTTAGCAGTCACTCAGTACCTATTCAGAAGTTTACAAATGGGTTTAGAAGAAAAGTACCTAAGTACTCTATGAGCTAAAGAAAAAAGACTATTATGCATTCCACAGACTATTATGAAATTCGTAGACTATTATGAAATAATGGTGAGTAAAGAGTTTCTCATCAGTTATTTGTGTTTTGGCAGACTTCTTCAGATTATTTACTACAGACATGTCCTTAAACAGTTAAAATGTCTAATGTTGTTAGTACTGTGGGTTTTTCAAAAACACTGTTTCATTTGCATTATTGTAGTTATCACATGTATCTCATAATTTATTTATTTTCATTATTGTTTTAAGGCATCAAAATATTTTTTTCCAACACAAAAAAAATTGAATGAATTGATGTTACAACAGATAGAACAGGAATAGATTTGAAACTTTAAGTTCTCATGGCACGAGAACATGATTTTACATCTAGTTCTGTCATATGCCTGTGGAGTAAAAGTGACGTCCAATTTCTGATCTTGTAAAATAAAAAAAAAATTATTTAGTCCTGTCTTCAATACAGATGGATACTTTTTGTATTTTTTCCTAATATTTTTTCTGAGTATGTTACTCTTCTCTCTACCTTTTCCCCTTACCTCCTTTGTGATGTGTAACAAAAACATGGTTTCAGTTTCATATCTCTTCAAAATTATTCTTATATCACATACTACCTATTATTGAGATTTCACTTCCGGTTCCCAGTTGACTCATCATGGCCAATCTCCATCATCTACCAGACAAATTATAAAATATGAATCTATTAAATTTCTCTTGCTACTTATTTCTCTTGTTAAACTTATGAGGAACTACGTCATTATCCTTCTTCAGGTTTCAACCTAAAACCTTCTTTGTCTCCATGCTTATAAGAAACTTGTCAGCATTCTCAGATTTCTAATAAGCTAATGGCATTGACTTTCGTAATACCTTCTTTTGCTGTTTACTCCCTTCCTCCTGTTTCTATCTCTTACACAGTTCCAGGTCAGGGTGTTACCAGTTTTTGTTCTATACTTATAAAGGATTTTACGTAAGATGTTGAGGGATTTTTGTTTGTTTTTTGGTTGATTGGTTATTTTTTTCTTTTTTTGTAGAATGATGTTTTTCTCAAAGAATGTGTCGTGGTTTAACCCCTGCCATCAACAAAGCCCCACACAGCTACTCACTCACTCCCTCACTAGTGGGTTTGGGGAAAGAATCAGACGGGCAAAAGTGAGAAAACTCGTGGTTTGAGATGAAGACAGTTTAATAGGGAAAGCAAAAACTGCACACACAAGCAAAGAAAAACAAGGAATTAATTAACCGTCCCATGGGTAGGCAGGTGTTCAGCCATCTCCAGGAGAGCAGCACACATAACGGTTGCTTGGGAAGACAAACACCATCACTCCAAATGTCCCCTCTTTCCTCCTTCTTTCCCCCACTTTATGTTCTGGGCATGATGCCATATGGTCTGGAATGTCCCTTTGGTCAGTTTGGGTCACCTGTTCTGGCTGTGTCTCCTCCCAGCCTCTCACACAACCCCTACTCCGTCACCAGCGTGGCAGTACAAAAAGCAGGCTCTTCGTGACCCCTACTCAGCAGTAGCAGAAACATCTCTCTATCAACTCTGTGTTCAGTACAAATCTAAAACACAGCCTTGTGGCAGCCACTGTGAAGAAACTCCACTCCAGCCAAAACCAGCACAGCAAGTCTAGTCCATAATAAGTTTTCATACTTTGCTTATCTTCACTACCCTGCTAAATTGTTATCATTTGAAGATAACTCATTAGCTATAAAAGTTTATCCACAGAGCAAGTCTGCCTTGCCAAAAAAACCTCTTCGAAAAATATGATTTTTCATCTAGAAAAGTATTGCTGTATGTGCATTATGTGTGTTAATAACTCATTTTACATAAGAAAAAAGAAAACTAAATAAGAAATATATACTGTAGGCAAAATGCCACTTACATGGTTTTCATTATCATGTGACCCTCTCAGCTGAAATCTGAGCTGAAATATTAAACATATTAATAAGCTGCTTGGAAAAATGTGGGTATGAGTGTTTTCACAATATTCTGAGACCCTTATCTGTCATAATTGTAGGAATATCTTTGAACTTCTGTACCATTTTTGCATCTCTTTTCCTAGAAATTTTTGAAGCTGAAAAAGCTCCAAACAAATCTTTTGTGTAGTTACAGCATGTAAGTATGGGTCTATATTTCTTTAAAGTTCAGATACGAGATGCCTCATGTTCTTTTTGAGGCTTTTTGTTTTTGTTCGTCTTTGACAGTACTACAGAGCAAAAGTACAGGGGAAGTGGGAGGAGACAGTGGACTGCATCTGATTCTGTTACCAGACATAAATCCTTGTACAGAGAAAAATCTAAGAAATCCTGGAAAATAGGAAAGGAGGAAGATATCTAGATTTTGTACGAGTAGCTGAACCTTCAAGTTGTTTGGCAGACCACAGTACCTCTTGGAACATTGGCTGACTTTCCTTGATCAATCTAATGTATGAATTAAACACAGAACCTCAGAATCAGAGAACAGCTCGGGTTGGAATGGACCTTGAAAGATCGTCTGGTCCAAATTTTAGTAAGAAAAGGATCTTAGTTGAGATCATCTATCACCCTGTCCAACGACATCTTGAAAATCTACAATGGTGGGGACTCTACCATGTCCCTAGGGAGTTTTTCTTTTACAGTGAATGGTTGCTCCCACTGAAAAAATTCTGTCTTGTTTAAAGATAAAACCTCTCCTGGTGCAAGTTGTGGTCTCTGCAACTCTTTGTGAAGATGAGAGCCTCCATTGTCTTTGTAGCCACCTTTTAAGTCCTGGAATACCATTATGAGATCCTCCCTGAACATTCTCTTTGCCACAAGAAAAAACCTAACTCCTTCAGCCTTTACCCATAGGCAGTGTCTCTAGCCTTTTGATTATCTTGGTGGAAACATATCAAACTATTCACCCTACTAAACTATTCACACCTATATACTTTCTGATCTCCATAGGATTCTTATTTAATCACCAACATAAAAGAGATGAATATCACCCCAGGATCAAAAGCTACAATTCTCATATCCTAAACTGACTTTTGAAACTGCTGTTTTCCTGCTATATGCATGTACAAGGGAGATTCAGTCCAAATTACTGTGATCCCCTGGATCGTCTCTATCTCCTTTCCATGTTCTTCTATTAAACGCCCGTTAATGCTTTAATACCTCATTGTTACACCGAAGACCCATCATAAAACTAATCTATGATGCAGATGTCTCAGAAATTTTTGCCTGAGAAGAGAGGAAGGAACAGGAAATTCATTGACAAGCAGAATAAGCAAAGGAAAAAGTAAAAACTGTGAACAACGGTGCTGCCAAAGCAGTCATTGTAGCTGAACCTTTCTAGCAATGAAAAAGATATGACAAGAGTTTTAAGAGAAGATAATCCCTTTTTTTTTTTGTAAAGGCAGCAGAAGTTGCTGAACAGAAAGTTGCTTTACAGATATTTCTAGACATATACACATAAATACTTACATATGTGTGCAAGAATTTACATGCATACATACATATCTATGTACAGAGCAAGAAGCTATGAGGCTATATTAAAGAGAATTTGAAAAGATTACACTTGAAGAGGTAAATCAATTTCATGTATACATATTTTATAAGAAAGAGAAAAATGACTGAAACATTAGAACAAATAAAGCTCTTAATCTGAGCAAATGATTTTGGAGAGCTTGTGGAATTCATGGCCCAATTTACCTCAGCATAACTATCCTGACTGTCAAAATATTGATTGTCTAGTCTAAACGAGCCGCCTCGGATATTTTTCTAGTAAATGGAGACAGGTACTTTAAGACAGATGGCACAACTCACATTTTAGAAATACGAGTGCCATCCCCACTTCAAATTTTTTTTGCAGAACACTAGGATTTTAAAAGCATTGCTTCAAGTCCAAGCTATTATCTATGTCACATAATAGCAAATACTAAATTAATACTTTTAATTGAAGACCTTTATCCAGAACGAAATTCAAATATTTAATACTCCAAAATAGTAGAAAGTTTAAAAAATTTAAAGGATATTGCATTAAATTCTATTTAAATTGCTACCAGCTGAAAGCCTGATCAACACCAAGTCTAGAACAAGAAAAATTAAATTATGATAACAATTAGAGTGGAATGATTTGCGAATTCTGGAGAACAAAATTAAATAAATATATGACCAGATACCCTGGAGCACTTAAAATACTTTGCAGATGATTAAAACAGTTAAAGTGTTTTGAGTACAATACCATTAGTTATGCATAATGGTGAAATGTTTTTGCAAAAGACAGGAGTCTTTCATGAAGTTATTCCTACCTATGCACTGTTTATGGCTCTGAACAGATGCAGAAATTAAGGGACAAATACAGCTTCCAGCCATAAAAGGATAAAGAAAGATGACATGGAAAACAATCCTCTAAATATTTTAACAGAGAAGGCAATGAAAGTTCCAAAGGACAAGACAGTAGTCAGGAAAAGACTAAAACTGAGTTATTTGAAAGATGAGGAAGAGGAAAAACTTAGCTGTGCTTCTTCTAATGGCAAGGTAAGAAAGCGTGACTGGTGGTGTCAGCAGTTCTGCTGTCATGATTATGAGGCTGTGGGACCTGGTTGAATATATCATAATTTTCTTAATTTTCTGAGTCTTTTGCATCTGTATTTTAGTCCTCTTCCTGCCAGAGTACCAAGGCAAGGATGGACTGTAGAGAACTAAGCTTTCCCTTGATAAGTAAAAAGGAAATGTGTTGTATGGGGGACCTGAAAATTACTCATGTCTTAAAATTTTGTTTGATTTTCCAGAAATTGATTGGCCTCTATGGACAATAAAACTTGTCACTGATACTTTTCATCTGTTCTTAGGGTTTCCTTTCACAAACAAGTAATTTAGGAAAACTTGAATAGATTTTCAAACTTTCAACCAAAAATGCAGATCAATTCCCTGACTAAAATTAAGCTATTTCTATACTCCAAAGATACCTAAGCCTGATTCTTAAGCACCTTTCCCTGATGTGAGGCCTAACTTCATTCTAATAACAAAGTGTAGATACCACAAATACTGAGATATTCAGTGAGTCAGTTGAATATAATCTCAATAAAATTCAGAAACTGATAAAGGTTTATTCCAGTTAGGTTACAGAGAAATTCTGCTTAACTCCATATGAGAATTTTTTTTTATTAATAAAATATGTAAGAGTACTCCATAAGAAAATACTCACATGGATTGAATGATTAGTTTTATATTAACACTAACTATTTAAAAAAAAAAAAAAAAGAGATAGAAATGAGGCCATAAAACACATCCTGGTGAGTACAGTAACAAAAATGTCCTGCAAATAAATTGGGGCACAGCAGGAAGGACTCTGTGCATAAGCAGCAGGCTCCTAAAATTGATCATCTGTCTTGCTGAAAGTTAATGGAGCTCTCTCAATATAGAAACAATATAGTCAATCATGCTTCGTAGTATAATTAACTACTGACTAAAGTTGGAATGAGTTGAAAATATTTCATGGGTATGGCAGAAAGTCTAGCAGAGTTGATGATCTTCCTGGTTCTGTAATGCCAGTGGGAGATGCTGAATGTCTGTAGTGAGATACTGTGTACCTATGCTGGGTACAGTGTTAAATTATTTTTACACTGCTATGGAATATGAAAATGTAGCCCTGTCTCCTCCTATACTGTTAGTACTGGAGTTTCAAATCATATATTATGACATGGATGTTTATAAAATCCACATCTGAGTTTTAGTTGTGTTACTTAGTCATGATGAGGAAATACAATCTGTCAGGAGTGCCATTGAAATTATTGATAGTTTACCTCCTGTTAATTTAGAAACACAGGTGTCAGCATGTCTGCAGAAAATCAAACAGGTAATAATAATGAGCTGTATCTGAATCACAGAGTATTCTGGGCTGGAAGGGCCCCACAAGACTCATCAAGTCCAACCCATCACTGAATGGCCCAAATGGGGATCAAACCCATAACCCTGCTGCTATTATTAGCACCATGCTCTAACACAGTGAGCTAATCTCAGTGTCACAATAGAGACAAATTGAAAAATAATCTAAGAAAGAGAATGTTAAACTACTATGATGATGTATGCAAAGAAATGGGACTTCATCCTGGAAGCATCAAGTGCCACTGAAGGAAGCATCAAGTCCAGTAGGAGTGTAAAGTCACTGCTTTTCTTAGGTGTAGGCCCATGCAAAAAAGATGTCTTGGTGTTGTTAAGTGAATGAAAGCCAAGATGAAACTGATTACATAAATTACACCTGTTTTTTCTAACTAAGCTATAGTTGAATGTTAACTACTTTTGAGCCATCTTTGCTAATAACTGTAGTTTTGGAAATTACATAGCAAATTTTCAGGATTATCTCTTATTTCCCTTGGATTAGGTGAACCATATTTCCCAAGGATCAGAAGTCAAGGTTTATCATTTTATTTCATTTTATTTTTTAGTAGCATGGGACAATGTTGTGAATAATCAGAGTCTTGAAGTAGTGATAGTTTAATATCACTATTTTCAGTATATTAAAACAGCATGGGACAAAGACAGCCAGTCGACCTGAAAGCAAAAGCTTGGATCAGTTTTCTCAGTTTCAGTGATTAACAGCAGAGATGATAACACAAATATCAGTTAAAAATACTGAGCTTTAGGAAGAGTTGGAAAGGCCAGCTCAGAGGCGGTGCTGGTAATACACCGGCAGAACATTAAGCTTTAATCAGGAACCAGTACTGTGAGGACTGTGAGTGCTTTGGATTTCAAGGCATTAAGGTCACACTTACATTCTCCTAGCATAGAAGGAGATAAGAAAGACATAATAAGAAAATTATACTGTAACATGATGTACATACCTTCCTTGTAGTGGCATATAAACATAAGTTACGTGTGAAGTATCAGCATTGAGCAGTGTATTGATTGATTAGCCATGAAAATGTGAGAGTGAAATTTACATAAGAAGTTAAATGTCTTTTCTAAGATATTTCTTTCTATAGAAAAAGTGAGTGATCTGATCTTCTTACTGCATATTCCCATGACTGAAGCAGGAAAATATATTTATTTTGTATTACCAACTAATTACAGATATGCATCATAGCTTTACAATAAGAAGAAAACAATGATGGGAGAAAAACCTTATCAGCTAGCAAACTGCACTGCAGAAGACTTGAAGAGCTAAAAGGCAAATATAAGTTAAAGATGAATAAGATATGATACAGAAGTCTGGTTTTGACATAGAAAGATTATATAGGATGCAGTCATCTTCATTTTCAGAACCAAATACCTGAGACTGAATATCTAAGAAAGTAGGTATCTGAAGATGTAGCAATATCTACAAAGCTGAACACAGCATTACAGGTTATGTTATCTTTACTTTTTTTCATAGAATGGTATTATTTCAGCTGTTTTGATTATTGTGTCCTACAATGTTCCCAATGGAAAGGCAAATATAAGTCACTTGAAAACAAAAAATTATATGTGTGTGTGTGTATATATATATATATGTTATAGACACTTGCAGATCCATAAAAGATGGTACAGACCCTGAAAACCTCACACTTCATACCTTACCACTTCATAAAGCATTCCATTTTGCATGACATCAAAAAAAGAGAGCATTGCACAAGAAAAACCTAAAAATGTCTAATCCAATTTTGAGAATCTAAGAGAAATCTTCTAGTATTCATCATTCAGGGAGACTTTTTTCTCAGACCAAGGCTTATTTTAGAGACATTTTATAGGCAATGGAAATTTTATTATTGACAAGAAAAAAATGCTTGATAGTGTATGAAAACTATTTTTGAGACAGTATAAGTTTTATTACATAGAGTTAAGAAGAAATAAATATATCATATTTTTTGTCAGTTTCCTTGTTCATTCATTCCTCCTGGTGACCTTGAAACACATATTCTTCCAAGGACTTCTTGAATTTCTAATTCCTCTACCAACATGAAACTGTAAATCAAAGCCCTCAAAAGTTATCTAAGGACATAAGGAAGGCATAGCTCTCTGAGAAGACATGTGGGAGAGAGTTCCTCAAGTCCCTTTTCTTGGCTTCAAAAGGAAAAGGACAAAAAAACCTCAAGAACTTTATATATCATTGGCATTAATAAATGACATTTGACTATTTAAGACTATCACTGCAGAAATTTAAGTTTTCAATAAAAACAGTGTGTCTGAAAATTATAGAAATATTTTCTGTAGTTTTTCACTAACTTCCTTCATTTTAAAGTAAAAATTGTAGCTCATGAACCCAAAGGTCAAAACCCAGAAACTGAAAAGGCAGTGGGTTTTTTTTCCCATAATAACTCATGTTTCGAATGGCCTTGTTTCTGAAATCACAGAAGGTTTTTTCATTGACTTAGCTGAAGAATGTTTGGGCCTTGAGTTAGAATGAGAAGTAAATATGACAGTATGTTACAGGAAGAGCCATTGTATGAAAAAAAAAGAAAATAAAAGCTTTTTCTGTCAAGTTAGAGCACAGAAAATTGCAAAACTTCTTTTAGAAAAAAAAAGTGTTTCATTTGCCTTTCTCTTTAATTTTCTTCTGTTCATATAAGCATATTTCATAT
This sequence comes from Oreocharis arfaki, assembly GCA_013398015.1. Lineage (NCBI taxonomy): Eukaryota > Metazoa > Chordata > Aves > Passeriformes > Paramythiidae > Oreocharis > Oreocharis arfaki. Next base: position 102,862 of record VZRR01013724.1, read on the forward strand.
GTTCTCTAAGTCATACTACAAGACTAATTATGCCCTTGCATTAAATATCCTAAAAAAAATATGACGACCTTAAACACAGAAATACCAATACGCATCTTATTATGAACACTGTTTATGTCATATTTTGCCCTGAAGTGTTGACCTTCAGTCACACAGATTTCTAGGCCATTTAAATATGCCATTCCGTCAATAATTACAAGTTCAGTTTCAGTACCCTTGAGGCAGTGATTCCTTTCAATTCAACACCAGCAGGTTTTTTTCTGTTTTAAGGTACTGAATTTGCAGTAGAATTGTTAAAAGGGTTTAGAAAATTATTCAGAAGCATATAAGGGACAGTATAATGTTTTTAAAACCCTCTATACAAAAGCCGACTAAGGCATGCAAAGCTTTAAAGTTTGAGTGACAGCGCAGTAATGAATGTGGAATAGGTAACAGACGGTCTCTATCACAGGGAAAGGAGTGCCAGGGTTTAACCCCAGCCAGAAATTAAGCATCACACAGCTATACACTTCGTCTTCTCTGGTGGGTTGGAGAAGAGAATCAGAAGGATAAAAGTTAGGATACCTGTGGGTGGAGATAAAAACAATGTAATAAATAATGCAAAAGCCACCCTCACAAGCAAAGCAAGACAAGGAATTCACTCACCACTTCCTACAGGCAGACAGGTGTTTAGAGACCTCCAGGAAAGGCAGGCTCCATCAAAAGTGACAGTGACTTGGGAAGACAAACATCTTCACTTCTTCCTCCTTCTTCTCCCAGCTTTTTTATGTTGAGCATGATGCCAAATGCTATGGGACATCCCTTGGGTCTGTTAGGGTCAGCTGTTCCTGCCATGTCCTCTCCTAAATAATTGTGCTCCCCCAGCTTCTTCACTGGTGGTGTCGGATGAAAGGTAGGAAAGGGCTCGAGTCTGTGTAAGCACTTCTCAGCAATTGTTGCAGATCGACACTAACAATCAGGCATGGGCGCAGGTTTCATACACACGCCAAGGTCTTGGGCCGACGGGCAAAAAGCCTGGCCCCTCGTTTATTTTCACACTTATATACATATGTACAGACAATCAACAATTGGATGAAGAGGTTAAGCCTCTCCAAATTGATAGGATATAAATTCAGTCTATCACCTTCCTCCGCCTCCAGAGAAGGAATGCAAAACAATTCTAAAAGTACAGCCTAGAAAAGATTCGTTACAAAAACATGGGCATTGTTTATCTTACAACTTAT
>VZRR01013724.1:105639-133050 GCA_013398015.1 Oreocharis arfaki
TTTTTCATTGACTTAGCTGAAGAATGTTTGGGCCTTGAGTTAGAATGAGAAGTAAATATGACAGTATGTTACAGGAAGAGCCATTGTATGAAAAAAAAAGAAAATAAAAGCTTTTTCTGTCAAGTTAGAGCACAGAAAATTGCAAAACTTCTTTTAGAAAAAAAAAGTGTTTCATTTGCCTTTCTCTTTAATTTTCTTCTGTTCATATAAGCATATTTCATATGTTCTCTAAGTCATACTACAAGACTAATTATGCCCTTGCATTAAATATCCTAAAAAAAATATGACGACCTTAAACACAGAAATACCAATACGCATCTTATTATGAACACTGTTTATGTCATATTTCGCCCTGAAGTGTTGACCTTCAGTCACACAGATTTCTAGGCCATTTAAATATGCCATTCCGTCAATAATTACAAGTTCAGTTTCAGTACCCTTGAGGCAGTGATTCCTTTCAATTCAACACCAGCAGGTTTTTTTCTGTTTTAAGGTACTGAATTTGCAGTAGAATTGTTAAAAGGGTTTAGAAAATTATTCAGAAGCATATAAGGGACAGTATAATGTTTTTAAAACCCTCTATACAAAAGCCGACTAAGGCATGCAAAGCTTTAAAGTTTGAGTGACAGCGCAGTAATGAATGTGGAATAGGTAACAGACGGTCTCTATCACAGGGAAAGGAGTGCCAGGGTTTAACCCCAGCCAGAAATTAAGCATCACACAGCTATACACTTCGTCTTCTCTGGTGGGTTGGAGAAGAGAATCAGAAGGATAAAAGTTAGGATACCTGTGGGTGGAGATAAAAACAATGTAATACATAATGCAAAAGCCACCCTCACAAGCAAAGCAAGACAAGGAATTCATACACTATCAGTCAGAATGTCCTCGCCTCCTTCTTCTCCTGGCTTTGTATGCTGAGTGTGACACCCTATGGTCAGTTGGGGTCTCCTCNGGCAGGCTCCATCAAAAGTGACAGTGACTTGGGAAGACAAACATCTTCACTTCTTCCTCCTTCTTCACCCAGCTTTTTTATGTTGAGCATGATGCCAAATGCTATGGGACATCCCTTGGGTCTGTTAGGGTCAGCTGTTCCTGCCATGTCCTCTCCTAAATAATTGTGCTCCCCCAGCTTCTTCACTGGTGGTGTTGGATGAAAGGTAGGAAAGGGCTCGAGTCTGTGTAAGCACTTCTCAGCAATTGTTGCAGATCGACACTAACAATCAGGCATGGGCGCAGGTTTCATACACACGCCAAGGTCTTGGGCCGACGGGCAAAAAAGCCTGGCCCCTCGTTTATTTTCACACTTATATACATATGTACAGACAATCAACAATTGGATGAAGAGGTTAAGCCTCTCCAAATTGATAGGATATAAATTCGGTCTATCACCTTCCTCCGCCTCCAGAGAAGGAATGCGAAACAATTCTAAAAGTACAGACTAGAAAAGATTCGTTACAAAAACATGGGCATTGTTTATCTTACAACTTATGAGAAAGTCCTTCACTGCTAACATGAACAAGGCATGCAGTGAAAAACCAGGGCAACAAGCAATAACTAAAGCATTCCTGAATTATCAACACTGTTTACAACACTAATTCAAAATGTAGCCCCATACCAGCTTCTGTGAAGAAAATTAACTGTATACCAGCCAAAACTAGGACAGGGTTTTCCTAGGGAGCTACTTTTTCATCTTACAGTAAAATGCCATTACAGCACAGATAAGCTGCAGAAGCAGCTATGGATTCTTGAATCTACCTAAGTGCAAAATGAGCTCTACATGCTGAGTGGATTTACATGGTTCATTTGAGGTGTTCAGGTAGTATATTTTAAAGATTAATATCAGAAACAAATTAGGTCTACTATAAACAGCTGTCATTGCATAACAAATTTAGACGCAATAGAGTTTATGAAGTCAAATTAATTTATTAATGGCTGTTCATTTGTAAGTGCATAGATACAGCATACAAAGTGTATGGTTACAGTATAGGAATTCTGTCAAATGTAGTTTTAAATATAACTGTCTTTTTAGTTATAAGCACCTATTTATGGAATTATCATAAGCTTTCTCCAAAATGTAGGACTGGATGAGCAATCTAGCTACACATCTTCGTAGGAAGAGTGAATATGGTCTTTGGCCTTCATATTTATTCCTCAAAGTACACCTATGACACTATAATGGATATATCCCTCACCATGCACTGACTTCAAATGCAAAAATAATTAATTTGGGAAAAAAAGTCAATTAACACAAATGAAATTCAGACAAAACAGACTGTAGCCTATAGGTGGCAAATCACTGCAACTGTGAAGGAAATGAGAAAAGAGAAGTGATATACAGCTGTTCAAGACAGGTCATTTTGTAAACAGATAAGGCCAGAACTCAGCATCTTCTCTCTATTGGAGCAGATGTTCTACTGTTAGAAAAAGGCATTTAAGTGTAACAAGCCGTATGCACTCACAGTTGACTAGGGTTTGGATCAATTTTCAGGCATAAGCCTCTCATGACAGCTGAGACACCATACAGTATACGAGATTTCTGTATGACTAGCTGTAATGACACAGGACTTAAGGAAATCTGAGACTGCAAATTGGCAGCTAGGGGACACCCTGTAGCATCTACAGTTCATTAGTTGCATAAGCTTAGGTGGCTGAATCACACTGTGGTATCCAAACATCTCTGTGGCAAGAGATGCTGTTCTTTCTAGTAGAGGATGATACAAGACAAGGTCTCTCCATGTGGAGTGGAACAGGTTTCCTGACATGAAAAGAAGAAACCGAACACAGTGTGTGATTACTCACTCTGTGAAACAACTCTGCCTGATCTTACACTAAGAGTTTGGAAAGCAAGAGGTTTGCTTCCCCAGGGCCTCTGTGGAGTTTTATACTGTGCTGAGGAAGAGGGAGGGAGCAGGTGCATAGGAACTTTTCACATAGAGACACCAGAACATCGGCATACTCTGTCATAGGCAAACTATACTATGTACTTCATCACTCATATTACTAGTTGAAAGCTCTTTCATGGCCCATAATGATTCTATGAAACAATATTCTTATTCCTCTGTGCTTAAGAAATTAATTAAGCCAGCCTTAACAACTAGTCATTCCACTTGAATGTAAATTGAGCATTCTAACATGGAGGAAAAGACCGTGATTGTTTTTTTCATTTATGTACATATATATGTGTATTTATATGAGCATTTTCTTAATTTAAAAGCTTTTTTTCCTTTTCCAATTCTAACATTTAAAATGTAAATCATTCTGAAATATTTTCCGTTGAAGTGAGAGTCTGATGAAGAATTTCTGGCAGCAAAATGTTATTAACATCCATAGAAAAACAAAACACCCAAACCTACTCTATTTAAGATCACCAATATAATATATTCATTTGCTTCCTCCTATCCTACTTCAAAATTATTTTGTTACTTTTTTAATATTATTCTGTCTGTATTTGAGATGTCTTCATTCCTCTTCTGTGCATTTACCTCATTCTCCTTTTGTCATTTGTAACAGCTCTTCAACACAAAACCAGGGTAACATTTTGCCCATACCATGTTGCTGCCAGCTGGCTCAGTAGGTTCAAAGGCCAGCTTCAAAGGACTAGTGAGGGTTTTTTATTTTGAAGTACTTCCAGTTCCTTTCATTGGGACAGAAACACAGTAGGGTACCTCTACTTGCAAAACAGCCAGATACTGAATATACAGAATTGTGTCTGCAGACACAGTGGGCCTTATACTATTTTTCTATGTATGTAACTGTTGACTTCAGCAGAAATTTTCCTGAATTTGCTAAGTGTATGTGAAAGCGTATTCCAGTCCAGTGAGCTTATGAAGCACTAAGGAAAGAAATGTAGGTGTCTAATACTCTCGCACCTGATTATTTCTTTCTTTTTCTTCATTTTCTCTCTTTTTCCCCTTTGTCATCTTCTCTCCCCTCTCCATGATCACTGTGGTTAAGCAAAATTTTATTTATGTTTTTTGTAACTGCAGCTCACCACGAACTTCTCCTTTCAATAAGAAGTCTTGCCTGGATTCAGCCTTCACTCTCATACTACTGTGATGATAAGGATTATTAATGACATTTCTTCTGCAAGTCTTGATCTAAGACTGCCCTCTTGACCAAGCAATCATGAAAGAAATGTTTTAAGGGGAAATAAGTTCTGAATATACCTTAATTTTGAAAGATTACTTTGATCAATACTCAATTCAGACATTTCACACTGAAATTATATAATGGAAAAACAGATTTGGGTATTTTTCTCCCAAAGAACTTGCATACATCTGATACTTTAATATAACTGGTTGCACAAAACGACTTGAACTGCTCTCTGATCTCTGCTATTAGCTAGGAGTAGATGCTGAGAAGAGTTTTAGTAATAGCATAGATGGAGCCATTATTTCCAGCACCCATCAGTAAGGGACGTTTTTCCAACCCTCCAGTTTCATTTAGACCACTGTACTTAATGCCAGTCAATTTGTATTTTTTATATGAATTTCCTAATCACTTTCTAAACCATCTTCTCAGGAACCAAAAACCTCCTGTGACCATGAATTATGCAAAATAATTGTGCATTGTGAGAAAGAAATTTTTGTGTTTGTTCACTATCTTGTTTTAATATTTCCTGGTTATTCTATTTGAATTCATATTCTTGCACTATCATAAATAACAGATAGTTATGCTTTATTCACTCTTTTCCATATAAGCCCGTATCTGATAAATATGTCTGTAGTACCTATGACTACTCACATTTTTTTCAGGTAAGTATGTTCTTAAGTAACAAAAATTTGAGTAATTATTCATTATCTTGAGAAGAAACACAAAAGTCTTTGCCTCTATGGTGGAAGAAGAATTGTAGAACTACATCTGTGTCCAGGAGCAGATTCTGGACATAAATATACCTCAATAATCTTATATGATAATACTTATGAACCATGCACAACATGGAGTGGAAGGGACTATTCAGGTACCAAATCAAGCTTAAAATATCATTAAATATAAAATATGGTGTAAGACAGGGGACAGATGATCATTTAGAGAAAGATGCTCTCATTTCATGGTAAAGCTGAAAGGTAACATTGATACTATATTTCATGTATCAGATAATTTTCTGACCTCTAATTTATGAAAATAAGCTAAGTGGGTTTTTCATTAGTTTTTGGTTTGGGGACTAAGATCATCCAGTAAATTTCTTTAGTATGGATAGTTACTGGTCTTGTGGATAATCTGATTATGACATTACTATTACAGAGCTCGGTGACTTCATTGCTGTGATAAAGCATCAATGCTTTACTACAGCACCATACTTTGTATGTGGTGAAATATAGTAAAGTGTTGCTCTTGGGGTTTGGATAGGCAAATGTTTTGTTAGATTTAAAGATTCGTGGGCTTTTTTTCCTTTGAAAACACAATTATTATGAAATGAGTAATGCATTGGTCAGCATGCCATTTCTCAGCAAAAATACGTTTTGAAAAAGAAAACTAAGCAGAACCAGTGCAGTTTGAAGCCATTGTATTCGCTCTGTATTTCTGTAGTAGTTGTAGTGAAAAATAATATACTGAGGGTGAAAAATAATGTACTAAGGTTTGAAGGGAAATACAGAGAACTGCTGAGTTGATTTTTCATATATTTATTCCTACGTATTTTTATTCCTTCTGTAATTAAGTCTGGTTTCAATCATTTAAACTACATAGCAACTCCATAAATTTGGACACTGCTTCGGAACTGCTGCACTCTGAGTTAATTGATTACAGCCCCAAAAGCCATATTATCAGCAAGGTATGGCTAATCATGGCTCCACAATCACCTTTTCAGATACAAATGGGTCACCCTAATGTATGTAACTGAGGACACATGCTCTCTTACAGACCCTTCTTCTGTGGAGCTTTACCAGCCATGCGATCTGTTTTAAATATAACAAAGCACTTCAGGAATCACGTCTGTGTCTTCAAGTGTTGTTACAGATTTACTGCTCCTCATCTTTTACTTATACAAGGAAAAAACATCTTCTAGTTATGTATCACTCCTTCTCCTTATGTACATAACTTGACATTCAGACTATATTGGCAGATTCACATAAATATGCCCGCATCAAAAACTGGTGACAGTCAGCTTTGGTGGAAGGAAAAATATTGTGACATCAGCTACAAAAGTCATAATTCACAGCTCAGCTGCATTCCAGAGGCTATAGACAGGTGATTATTTTATTGTACTTCACCCAAACCAACCCATTTCAGTGATTTTGTGATGCGCGCATGCGCGCACACACACATACACACACATGCACAATTGGGTTTCCACGGCAAGATTTTTGCTGGCAGAAGGGCTTCAGGGGTGACTTCTGTGAGAAGACACCAGAAGCTTTCCCTACCTCAGGCAAAGCCAGCTCAAGCTGCCTCCAGGACAGACCTGCTGCTGGTGAGAGCTGAGACAATCAATGACCTTCATAGCACCCATGTGGCAACATGTTTAAGAAAATGTAAAAAAAAATATTGTGCAAGAGCAGCTGGAGAGAAGAGCGAGAATATGTGAGTGAAACAGCCTGGCAGACATGAAGGTCAGGGAAGAAGGACAGGGAGAAGGTGCTCCAGGCACTGGAGCAGAGATTCCACTGCAGCCCGTGGTGAAGACAGTGGCAAAGCAGGCTGTCCCCCTGCAGCCCGAGTTTCATGATGAAGCAAATGTCTACCCTGAAGCTTGTGGATGATTCCACTGTAGAGCAGGTGGGTGTGCCTGAAGAAGGCTGTGCCCCCGTGGAAAGTGTGTGCTGAAACAGGGTCCTAGCAGGACCTGTTACTCTGTGGACAGGGGATCCTGTTGCTGCAGATTTTCTGTCAGGACTTGTGATCCTTGTTGGAAGCCCGTGCTGGACCAGAGAATTCCTGAAGGACTAGTTTAGTCATCATTTGACTAATTTCTGACCTCAGAAAACAATAAAATTAATGGAATCTTGGTATCCAAGTTCTCTTTTGGGAAAGAGAGACTAGAAGAGTTATTAAATATCATGTTGTTGTCTTAAGTCTTCTTTTAGGCTCTGTAGCTTCTAATGGAACCAGCTTGCTTTCAGTGTAACACCAATTTAAATTACAAGCTGAAACCTCAACAATTCACAAGAAATTGTTGTTATCACTGATCTAAAAGATTTTCTTTTGAGCTGGTCAGGAAGAGACGAAAAACTCTCACTTTGCTTCCCTATGTTTTCACCAGGCTTTACATACCTAAAAATATGGAACATTGGCTGAATAGCACAGTTTCATTCTTCACCAAGCCTCAAATTCGAACACTTGATAGATTTTTCAAAATTTTCAAATTATTTTTCAATAATATTTTATTGCAGAAGAAAAAGGGTTTTATTGGTACTCCTCCAAAGATGCAAATAGCAAACCAATAAAGAAAACTGATTTTCTATAAATTGTGTGTAGGATTCATTACAGAAATATTTCTGATTTTTTTTCTCCATTGTTTGAAATTCAATTTAATTCCATTTCTTTTATTTTTCTTACATTTTAGTCTTATTCTTTCATTTTTCTGTTCCTGCTTCAGAGTTTAACAGAAATGAGAATGTCTTTAAAGGAGCAAAAATGCAGTCCCATTGTTACTTTCATTTGTTTCATGTCCTCAGCTGAAGAGTTTTGAAAAGTCAGTGGTAAATGAGTGGGAAAAAATAAGAGAAAAAGCACAATCAAAAGACAGTCAATTTTAGTTTTTAATGAAATCCTTTGAAGTTTAAAATGTTTTGCATGAAGCATTTTCAACAGGGAAAAACCCCTAAAACATATAAGCCATATCATAGTAATGATAAAATGATACATATCATAGTAATGATAAAATAAGATATCATTACTATGTTACAGAAAGAGAAATGAATTTATTAATGTCAAGCAGATTTGGGAAGGCAAAGTATGACAAAATGAAAAATTCTTAATTATCAGTCAAATTAATATTTTGCTTTTGATATCTCATCACATTTTCTTTCAATATTGCCTGTTCTCAGAGTTTTATCACCTTGTAAATCACCTTCCCAATAGGCTCAGGGGGGTAGTAAAGTGCACAGTGTCCATACTTGCTCAAGGCAAATGCCTCTAATTCAGCATTTAATCTCTGAAGGTGACAATACACAGATGTCTGCAGTGGATACTCGGATGCTGAGAGACTGGGTTTCTACATCTTTAACAAGAAGGCTAAGGGAGACCTTATTGATGTCTTCACGGCATGGTAGGAAGGGCACCTTTTCTTTATGGCACACAGTAACAGGACAGAAAGTAGTGAATACAGTTTGGAACATGGAGAGTTCCAATCAGATAGAAAGTAACGGTTTCTTTGTTTCTTCACTATGTTATTGAGGTTTTTTTGTTTGGTTTTCTTTCTTTGGCTGGGTTTTTAATCACAAGGATGGTTAAGCAGGTGTGAGTTTGCCTACAAAGACTGTGATAAAGTCTTGGGTTATCTGGTTTGATAGGAACTGCTTCAAATGGGGGAATTGGACTAGAGGACCTCTCGGAGTCCCAACGTAAATTCTATGGTCTATGAACATATGTTTATTCCAGAAGCTGTACAGATCAACAACTTAGTGATGAAGGACCACTTAATTTCATTTCAGCTTTTCACCTAACAATGTCATCTCAAGCCCCTGGATTTTTTGATGTAATAAACAACCCATATCTTCTTTAATTTCTAGTATCTTTCTAAGCTATCTTTCTTCTGAACATTGACCCATCCTGAATTGCTCATTTGTTCACCACATGGAAGGAAGTTCTCTTTGATCATTTTTTGCCATTAACTAATTTTTCCTTCTCATACGCCTTGTTTTTGAGTGGAAGAGTATTAGAGACAGACACAATTTGTAGGGTGTAGGTCCTACTCTGAGTCTACTGTTTGCAATAAATAAGTCTCTTCATTGTCCATTCCTTCTGGGAGAGATGCCTTCACTGATTTTTTTTCCCCGCCTTTTCTTTATTTTTCCTTTGCACTACTTAAAATGGAAATAATATTGAACAACATGTCTTTTTGTGCAATTGCTTATTTTATTTTCATGCATCCTTAATTTTAATTTTACTTAAAGCTGGTTTAAGTCATTTACAACATTTTTTCATCTACCAATTTTTTTCTGATGTTAATGCATTTTTATTTTCTTTCCTTCTACAACTTTTAGAATGCTTTGTGCAAACTCATATACTCAGGAAAATGTGAGTACTGCTCTTAGCATTCAGCTCTGAAGCAAAAAAAAATTGCTTTTCATCCCTCTTTTACTTTCATGTTAACACCCACACAACATCGTGGCAGCAAATGTTAGGTACATCTTAAGTTCAATCTGTCTCTTTCTTTAACATATTTTAAAGTGTTTATTTTCAGCAGACTTCTACTATTCTGCCTTGACAGACAGCTTTTTCTTGAACTTTTCCCTGCTAGTTTCATCAATGGAAATATCACCTTCGTCCTTTTGAAATGTGTGTTACCTACTCACCTTTATACATCAGGAGTTTTTTTTTTTTTTTTTTTCCTTTTCTGAATGTTTTACTATCTTTTGGTTCAAGCCAAGCTCTTTTCTAGGTCTAGTTAGGAGGCTGTTTAGATATATATATTCTACACATTAATAAACAAATAATAGAAAAATGTAAATCTGACAGAAAATGCGTACCTTCTATATATATTCAAGGTGAACTTGGCCTGAAGCAATGTTCCTACCTTTACTGAAAACCTTTTATGAACTATGAATACATTTGTGGAATATGTCCCTCATTCTTTTTTACTTTGATTTTATTAGTGGCATAGAACTATGTCTAACACTTTTTCTGTTACAACCAATTAAGACCAGGTTGGTTTTGCTTTCTGATTGGACCAAGAATCAGTATTATGCACAATTGCATCAAACTATTAAGGAGTGTGCAGCAATGGAAACATGTCTCAGTCAGATAGATAATCCATTTATCAAAGGGAACTGTAGATCAATCAAATTATCCTGTCACTGATTATGCCAGTTGCTGTCTCTTTTTTTATAGATTCTCCAAAAAATATAACTGTAAAGAAAAAGCAAATTCATAAATACCTTTTCAGAACTTCCTAAAATAACAACATTCCCAAGAATCATTGTTTCCTCCATTCCAAAATGAAATTAAAAAGTGTCAACAAAAAAAGTTGTTGATTGTTATGAAGACGACAGAATCATCTGTTGTTATGAAGAAAGAGGATCAGAGATCAGAGATATCAGGGATGACAGAGGATGAAGATATTTAGAGGTGAAAATTCAGTTCCCTTTCATTGTAAGTCAGAGGAATATTAGCGCAAAGCCTGTTGCTCCAAAATGTTTCAGTGTAAGTAGATAAAATAGGTCTAATAGAGATGATTAATCATATCTGATTTAAATGTGGACACATTATAGACATCCAATCAGCTGGGAGAAACTAACACTTCATAATGTGATGAATCTGAATATTTCAGATTTTGACTCAGATGTCTATATGAACAAGGTACCTGTTTGCATCTGGTCAGATGAATCCCACATACAATGCTCATTAGAATTTGACTGAATTTAGAATTGACTGGAATAGGATCATAGACAGGTTTGGAGTGGAAGGGACCTTAAAGATCACCTAGTTCCAACCTCCTTGACTTGCATGAAAAACATTTTAGTTTTATATCTTAATGTTCTGTAATTCTGTTGATTCTCTTATTGGTAACTACATATTATCAACTGGCTTAGTTGAAGAAAGAAAAAAACCTGCAAAAGTTTTTCCTGTAAGATTTTACAATCAGTCTGCGTTCTTTAGCCCTTGTACATCATCACCCATAAATAACGTTCCCACAGACAGGACTACAATTGCATTTCTTCAAATTATCCCCTGAGGCTACAATCCTCAAAACTGACTTTGCTGTGGACTGAAGTAATCTTGCAAGAAGCACAGAGAAATGCCGCAGATTGACTCCAAATAAGAATCACAGAGTCTTAGAACATTTTTTCCTTTCTGATTTTTGTTTGCAAATGAACTGATTTCTTTGTGATTAAACATTCAGTGAGTAATATTCCTGAGTGATTTTCCACACAAGGAATATTGAAAATAGGTCTGCTTTATATACCACTAGCTGAAGTTATGTGTATGTTACTGTTCCCCATGACTATATGACCGAAAATAGACAAAGGAGAAGAAAAATGGATATTCAGTAGCAACAATTTTGGCCTGATTGTCTTTAATCTCCAGTAAGAGTAAGATGGGGAAACACTCAGAAAAATATTAAAGAACATAATTATGGGGAAATTGATAAGGCAGCAGTCATATTATAAATGTAAATAAATAACATTTCACAGGATTCCATTAAAATCATGTAAAAATACTTTTGAAAGAAGGCATTTTGCTAAATTTGCACAACTCACAAAACTAGGCCTGTGCAGATGTGAAATTTCTACTCAAACACCACAGAACATAAAAACTACAGATGCGAGTATTTGAGATAGTCTAACATACAATATTACATAGATGTAATAAGAGGCAGAACTCGTCCACTAGTGCAGCACCTGGCTGTGTATCCAGCTTAGATTGGATATATGTAAAACAAATCACCTGAGAGAAATGGCCTTATACCAAAACTTTCTCAGCAGGACATGATTTGCAGAATAATCATTCACTCTACAAGACATCTAAACAGATGTGTAAAGTCACAAAACCTCTGTAAATCTTTTTTACAAAGTTCATCTACTATTGAATGAAATACCCATGAGAACTACATTTTGTCTCTTTTTTAAAAATCTTTTGTTTTTGCTTCCAGGCATAAACTTAATTCCTAACAGCTTAGTGTTCCTGTATCTGCAAAATTAAGCTAATACACCACCTGGAAAACTATTGTGAAGGTTGCTTAGATAATTTTCATACTTTGAAATTGCAACATGCTAATAAAGTATTACCCCAGCTGGTGAAAGGAATATTCTATACCATATAACAAGCTCAATAAAAGAAAAACAAAAACCAAAACCAAAACCTGCCAAAAACCATGAAGAAAGAAGAAAGGTGGAGTATTTGGACTTACGGCATTTGTCCTGCCAAGTAACCATTAAATGTGATGTATCCGTGCTTTCCTGGAGATGGCTGAACGGTTATCCACTGACAGGAAGTAGTGACTGGATTTGTTCATTTGCTTTGCTTGCCTGTGCACATTTTAATTTGCCTATCACACTGTCTTTGCCTCAATCCATTAGTTTCCTCACTTTTATCTTTGTACTTCCCACTGGAAGGGACTGGACAAGTGCCCGTGAGGAGCTTAGCTGTAGTTAAGCCCCAGCTATAAATGTCATTGTTGTTATTTTATTTACAGGGATCCTACTGGTACTACAAGGAGCAGATGACATCCACGGGAAAACTTAAATGGAACAAAATACAGTTCTTTTTATGGCTCTAGCATAGTTTTCATGGATAGGAAATAGCCAGAATAATTTGGTCTAGTTTTCACTAAGGGTTTCGGTATTTAATCTTTGCTGTTGTAAAGCCAGTAGAAAAATATCCAATTGATGAGTTGATCAAATGAACCCTTTCTGCTCAGAGACAAAGCTTGGAAACTTTGGCTGGAGTAATTCTTCTCAGAATACCCCTGGAGTAATTGTTCTCAGAGGTAGGTTTTGGAAGGGAATGGCTACAGAAATCTAAGTATTGAAAGTGATAGAGGAAGTTATGGAGAGCTGTGGGAGCTGTGATAGAGGAGCTGTGGCTTGTGAGGTCAGTGAACAATGAAGTACAGAAAGGCTGATGTCCTTTCAGGTCTCTCTTCTCCCCCTTTCTTCCTTGTCTCATTTCTCTTTCTCCAGGAATTTGCTTTTGTTCAGTGGCCTGTACTGACTGCATTGAAAATAATTTGATCAAATTTGTGTTAAATCGAAGAACAACCCTCCAGACAATATTTTCATAAACCTATCACATTCTCCATTATTTGTGTGTTCAGATGGAATCCACTGATCTCAGTGAGAGCTGATGACAGGGTGTAATCAAAGCAGCATACTGTCATCTCCTCTCCGAACAAAAAATGCCATCACTGTGAATTGAAGGATTGTGTATGCTCACTCCAATAACCACTATGCTTACTAAGTTTCACAGAATCATAACAATCTCTGTGTGGCAGCAGAACTTGGGAGAAGTGATGAAATTTTTATTACTGAAGGTGAGTTATACAGTCTCTTCTCCTTATTCCTTTGGAGAATTTAGCATTTGAGAAAATACAACTCCTGATTATAGCTTACAGGCTGCCACACAATGAATATCACAACATACAACTGGCTGTACTGCTGAGCTCATAATGCTTTGCATCCTATTTGCTTGAACTGTGAATGTGATTCAGAACTATCGAGGCATCTGTGTACATGTCAGCACCCACATATTTATATTGTGCTCATTGCAACCCATTTCCACCCTGATGCTCATGCAATGCTCAAATCAGACTGTCCTTTGCAGTCAGCTGAATTTCAACACATTAATTTTTTTTAAGGTATCCTCAGGTTTAGGATTGAGGCATCACTATAGCCAAATTGATGGCAGCTAAAATTATGGGATCACTTTAAAAGTCGTATTCAACATTTATTTTGAATGTATTTATAATTTATTATGATGATTCAAAACTTAATTTTTGTTCTTCATAATAGAAAAGTAAAAAATTCAAAGCATTAAAATTGGTTTATAATAGCAACATAAACTATAGTGCAAGGGTATTTTTAGTGCAAAAATGGCGGGTTGTGTGCTGGAAATTTTAGCAAAAGACGCCTTTTTTGTTTTTAAAATCAGACTGTAGATCATTTTTAGGTTTATATAACATGAGAATTTGATTGTACTATTATTTGCATTTAAAAATAATTCTAAAGCTATAAAATTAGAGAGACCTAATGTATGGAACCAAACAATGTTTTATCCAGCTGATATGTAAAAGATAGTAACAACAAGCACAGCAAAGCAAACTGGTGGAAAGTGATTGTCGGTTTGTGTTTGGTAAAATATTTTCAGAAACATTTTTATTGCAACTCTTCAGCTCTTTCTAATACCAGTTTCCTGTTCTTATTGGGCTTTCATACATAACTCCAAGTGCTGAAAATATATGCCTTAAATTTTTACATTCAAAGGAAAATTTAGGATCTGAAGTACATGATGGATTTTATACTAACACATCTATATGCATATCACACAGTTTGTCTGGCAAATTAATCTCTCTGGTACTTCAAAAACATTTTGGAAAGCCTTCAGGTGAGAACTAGTTTTGAATGGGATAATTAACCTTGACAGTAATTTCTTCATATCAGAGCCAAATAGCGGTTGGAAAGATGTATTCACTTTTCACAGAGTGCCAGGTACTTACGGCCTGGAAAGAGGCTATAATGTGTTCAAAAAATGTGTATTTCAAGCAGGCATGGAAAAGGGTTCCAACAGAGACTCATCCATCAAATTCCTGGAGAAGGACATGATTTACACAGGAGGTAATAGAGGTCCTGGATGGATGTTCGTAGTAGGTTATTTTCAGACCTAAACCAGTGTCAGTGATTGTTTCCTGAACAAATGCAATCAAACAATATAATTAGATTATCCTAAGCACTTTACATATTATTAGAGATTTAATCTTAATTTCTTTCCTTCTGAAAGAAAATTACGAATAATAAAGTTTTATCCGCTTTGTATAGTAACTGTGTAGGTAAATCTGCTGGCAATGCAATCTGACAGACACATTTTCATGGTTTTAGCAAGTCAAAAACAGGTCTAAAAGGCTCTTTCCATGCTATCCATTGCTCATTTTTCATTGAGTAAGTAGTATTCACCGCTTATATTAGTATTTCCATGGTGTGCATATGGTTAAACTGCTTAAGTTTCCAATGTTCAAATTCAAACAGGTTTTGTACTTTGAGCTGAAAACACCTGTCTCACATGAAGTGAACTGAGACTTTTTAAAACTACTAATAAAAATGCCAGAGGATACATTCAAGTTTTCCACAGGGTGCTGATGCTTAGAAACTTTTTTTCTGAGGCAACATGCAAATATGTAAAACAGAATTTGAAAGAAGTAGAGGTAGACCCATGGCTAAGTGTCTTTGAAAATCTTACGCATCATTTGAATTATGATGTTTCTAAAAGTTATCCACTTTTCTATAAGTTTTAATAGTAACTGGCTTTTAGGGCAAACAACAAATGAGATTTCTTAAGATTGTTAAGAAAGGCGATGATATAAATTAGGTTCTCATCGACTTGCAAACCCTAGATAAGTAGAAAAAAATGCACAGGAGGTGTAAATGGAAATTTCAAGTCTATTTTGGAAAATATATATCTTCCGGTTGACCTAAGCAGCTCTGACTTTCATGTTTGCCCATTGAATCCCAGTTACTGAAGTCTTGAGAGCTACATTGCCAGGAAAAGTCTGCACTTCCCATACAGCTGATTAGTTCTCTAAATTCTGACAACTGCATTTCTTTGATCTTTATAAAACCATGAGGAGAGTTTAGACACAGTTTAGACAACAGTGTTTTAGGTTCCTACTCTGTAGGAGCTGAATATCAGCCTAAAAGTTCCAGTGTAATAGAGCAATTATTGGTGGGTAAATTGTGCCAATGAACTACAGTAGTAATTTTGGTTGTATCAATGGGAGAAAGAAAAAGTTCTGTTTTGAACATTTTTAATGGATAAATGTAGTAGTCTTAAATAGCTTCTATGGGTTACAAGCTGTCCTACTGATTTATTGTAATGCAGGAAGCTAATGGAAAATTCATGTCCTTGGAAGCTAATGGAAAATTCATGGCAGTCTGTTTCTTGCAGTATGACATTTAACAGAATACACTCTTCCATATTTCTTTCAACAAAGGGACATATCTCACGACTGGACAATTCAGGTACTTGAAAGAACTTGTGTTTACAGACAGGCTTTTGTTGCAGGGAAAGGAAGATCCTACTGCTCCTCAACTGGCCTGTTATGAACTCTTTTGCCTATACATTTCCTTATAAATGTCAATATCTAAGGAGATATGTTTTTGTAAAATATGTTACTACGAAGGAATTACCTAAACAAGCTTAATTTTCAACTAATTAAATTTATTAGATATTGTGAGGGACAACTTTTTACACTGTGAAGAAGAAACACACAGAACTAGGCAATAAAAAAGTAGTCAGTAATATTTGAAAATTAAGTAACAAAAGGAAGATTGTGATTAGTATGCAAAACAGAGGATTCTCTGTTCTAGTGCTGGCAATTTCAGTGTAAGAATGCTGACCACAGTCTCAAGACACTGCAGAACAAACTGTGTGTCTTAAGGAGAAAGACCGTGTGAGAAAGATAAAGCTTTCCTGGACTTCTTAAACAGTGCCCTCTTCCTCATAGGATTGAGATTTTCTGGTAGAATGCACAGGACCCTTGTTAAGAAAATAGCAAATGTCCTCAAGGACTGATAGCATTTAAACTACAGCGGGAAAAAAGACAAAGATTAAAATACAAATAAATAAGTAAACATATTTGTTTATAATTCCTCCTGCCTGTGTTTAAGTACTTTATCTTGGAAATCACCCATCCCAGACACTTATAAGCTTCTGAGGCTGACAAACAATAATTACAGCAGTAAACTCCAAAGGTGATTCCAGGAAGGTAAAGAAAAATGTGGCACAAAATACACCGAACAGTTAAAGATTTTATGTTCTTAGCAAATTTTTAACTTTATCCTATAATTTTAGGATTATTTTCTCTGTAAATTTAAGGTACATATTTCAGATTCTTGCCACTCAATCAGCAAGTACATCTAGTCTCACGTATTATTCTTTAGAATCCTTTATAACTGTCTGAATACTGTAATTCTAAATCAAAACTCTATTTTCTCGAATACAAAGAAATAAACTAACCTGGAGGTAGCTGTGTAGATGACAATTTTTCTAATGCTACCTTTTCCACGCTCAAATAGGAATAAATTTACTCTTCAGTACAGTCTGTCACAGCAGATGAAGGGAGGTAGTCCTTCCCCTTTATTCAAACACTGGTGGTGTCGCACCTGGAATACTGTGTCCAGTTCTGGTCTGCTCGGCACAAGGGAGGCAGGGACATATTGGAGAGAGTCAACAGAGAGGCCACAAGGATGATGAAGGGCCTGGAGCAGTTCTCATATGATGAAAGGCTGAGAGAGCTGGGACTGTGCAGTCTAAATCACCTCAGGGAGGTCTTGTCAGTACACAGAAATACCCACAGAGAAGGCACAGTGAGGACCGAGCCAGACTGGTGAGAGGACCAGAGGCAATCAGCACAAACTGAAACACAGAAAGTTCAATCTGAACATCAGAAAACACATTTTTATTGTGAGGGTGACCAAGCCCTAGTTCAAGTTGCCCAGGGAGTTTGTGATCTCCCTCCTCAGAGATATTCATGGCCCTGGACAACTCTCTGTAGGAAGTCCTTCTAGAGAAAGGGGTTTGGACAGGTGATCTGAAGAAGCCTCTGCCAACCTCACCCATTCTGTGATCTGCCTTGATGTGGAGGATTTATATTAATATTTTAGAAAACTAAATGAAAATGTGTACATATAGACCTTGATTTAATCATCTCATGCTTTCCAGAAGCAACGGAGTACCAACTTAAATTCCAAAAATCATATCCTATCTGCCAGGTCTGTGCAGATGTCTCAGATGCCACAGAACATGTAAAATGACATTATATGAGAGCAGCTAAATTGAGAAAGCATCTATATCAGACTGAGACAAATACATACACGTAGGATGTGTTAATTTTTTTTTTTTTTAATGAAAGTTAGTAGAAGAAATACAAAAATTTTTATTGAGCTTGAGTTTGAAGAACCATTCTTCAATTCTTTACCCTAGCTCAAACACCTATTGAAGCTGCAAGGGACATTCCTTTCATAAAGCAATATCAGTTGTCTGCACTTCAGAAGGCATTATCTATTCTGTGTGCTCTTTGAGAACTTCCATATTCAATTTCAGAATTAGAGGGATGATGGCTTATGTGAAATTTAAAAGATCTATGAAGGATTGTGAAACTGAGTAACCAGAATGGTGTTCAAATTAAACTTCACATGTTTCTTATGTTCCTCTAAATGCTGTTCTAGGCCTCATTATAAATTAGGACAAATATGATGTCTGTCAGTCTTAGCAGTAATTTTTTTCCACTGTTTCCCAAGTATTTTTTCCTGATTTTTCCCCTCTCCTTCTTCAGCATGGAGCATAGCCTCACTTAATCCAAATTACAAATTCCAAGCTATTCTAATCGCATCATTCTCATCTAGATGTAGATAACTATATAGATATATATATACATATATACATTTTTTTATATATGTACATGTATAAATATTTATGGGTGATCAGAATAATTAAACGTAAGATTCTCATATCAATTTAATAGAAAAACCTTCTTGCCTTTTTAATATTTATTATGAGTATGCTGTTGGAAAACACAGTTATCTATTAGAACAAGTAAACACAGCCAATAAATTAATATGTCAAAACACAG
This sequence comes from Oreocharis arfaki, assembly GCA_013398015.1. Taxonomy (NCBI): domain Eukaryota; kingdom Metazoa; phylum Chordata; class Aves; order Passeriformes; family Paramythiidae; genus Oreocharis; species Oreocharis arfaki. Next base: position 124,085 of record VZRR01013724.1, read on the forward strand.
ATATAGTTGCAACAGAATCCAAACAACCATCATATTTTCACACATGATGATTTGAAACGTAGGTACAATGATCTGCTTTCTCTTTTTACATGCTGGAACCAATGAAACACTTTACATTCATTAACACAGTATCACTTCAGCAAAGTATCATTTTGCCTGAGAGGTCAGCTGGGCATTTCAGAATGTAAATGGTCATGTAGTAACCTTAAGTAATGCTGGGCCATTGCAATTTTTAACTTGGAAAGGCCACGGGCAAACAGAGCTACTTAGTTGGACCTACTGACTGAACTAAGTTGCTAATGGAAGAAAATAGAAACTCTGCCCCGTGAAGTATCATTTCTAAGATATAATCACACCGTCTCTCTCTTGAAATTAACTGGCTTCAAAAAATCATAACTTTTGATCTATAGCAGCAAGGTAAGCACTTGAATATTAATTCTTACTAAAAAGTAATAGAAATGTCATGCCTTTTCTAAGGATAATAAATTATACCTAAAACTCCATGTCTCTCTTTTTTTCTCCCTTTAAATAACTCTATGATTTACATTGCTCACTGAAATCTTGGTTATGAAAAGAGTAATTTTTTCCCTATAATCTGACTACTTGAAGATAGGAACAATAAGAAATGAAATGTTAATGTGCAGTTTGTGTTAGATGTTTCTTCAGAATTTTTTTTTAAGAAAAGTAGCCAAATGGATGTGTCAATTACCACACAGCAAGCAAGAGCCAATCATGGAAATGATGGCTCAAGGTTAACTTGCTGCAGTATTTTATAATTCAACAACTAATGAAATCAACTTGTTGCTTCTGTAATAGATTGTTATGACAGAGCTAAAGAGCTCAAAATGTTTTTGTAGTCCCCTGTCTAATTAACATTTCTCTTGTATGACCTACATTTCCCAGAACTGTAACTGCAAAGACCCCCAAAAGCCTGCTTTTGTTTGAAAAATCTTTTATAACGTGTTTAAGAGATCAAAGGCAGAACAATCAGTGTTTATACACCTTCAGTTTGAAATAAGCAATAAAATAAAGTCATATTGCTGCAGTAATTTGCAGAGGAAAACCTTTCCACGCTAATATATCTCACTTGAGTCTAATGGAAGGCTACAGATTCTGTGCTGCAATAACACGTGTGAGTTACATTTCTTTGATTTTTTTTTCCTGTCTTTTCCATTTTATCTAATTTTTTTTTCCTTTTAGAATGAAAGAAATATAAAAAGAACACATACAGAATGTTTTAATGCTAATGATGTTTGGCTAAGTTTCAGTTGCCATCAGAATTTAATACAGCCTAGGTAGATTTACTGCCAGAATATGGTTACAGAAAATGAAGTATTGCAGTCAATAAGAATATAAGTACTTATTCTAAGAACAAATAGTGAAGTTTAATTTACCAAATCTTTTAAAATTACTCTATTTTTCATCTACATTTTGACATAGATGAACTTCAAACTTTTACTGGATAAATTATACCAAAATGTACCTTTTATGTTTTTTTTCTCCAAGGTGGTAATGGAGTGAACTCTGAAAACTGAACTCCAATATTTCAGTCCAGTTTTGTCACTTTCTGCTTAGTATAGTAATTTGTACTGTAAAAAAAAAAAAAAAAATCACAGAATAGTCTGAGTTGAAAGGACCCAGAAGGATCATTGAGTCCAACACTTAAGGGAAAAATGCTGCAAATGTACCAATTACAAGCCAAGGGGAAAATAAAGAAAAGTGAGAGACCTAGTGCAGAAGTATTTGAAATTCCTACTTCATATAAATGTATTGTTTCCCTACTTAGTCTGAAATTTTGTTGCCTCTAAGATGGAAGATGACCTGGTATTTGTACTCTGGCATTTATAAGCAAACTCAAACCCCATAGAGAATTGACAAGAGAATTGCAGAAAAAAAATTAAAAATCCATAAAACTAAAGGGAGACAAGGCAGGGTGGGTTGGTGTGGGGAGGAGTGACCTCACTTCTGTCTGAAATTTCCTCATGAGGGAGTGCAGAGGGAGGTGCAGATCTCTTTTCTCTGGTGACCACTGATAAGACATGAAGGGTTGATTTGCAGCTGCAACAGGGGAAGTTCAGATTATATATTAGAAAAAAGTTCTTCAGTGAAGGGATTGTCAGGCAGTGGTACTAGCTCTGTGGGGAGGTAGTCATGGCCCCAGCACTGTCGGTGCTCATGAAACCCTTACAAGTAGGGTTTAACTTTTATTTTGCCCTGTATGGAGTCAGGAGTTGGACTTGAAGATCCTCCTGCCTCCCTTCCTAATCAGGATATTCTGCAAATCTGTGATTTTTAAATTCTGGGAAATGGATGTTATGGTCAGGCTCACAGAGCTTGCCTATTGTCAAATTTTTAAGCTCTATAAATGAACCCATTTTGTTTCTACGCCCTCTTTGCTAGGTAGAACCACAAAACGCACACTGCTTTTGCTTTCTTGATTGAAGTCATGTCTGGAAAAGGAAAATGAGTCACTGTTTAAAATGTGTTAGCTGATACATTGTACTTTAGCAGTGCAGAGGAAAAAGTGTTTATGAGTCCTTACAGGCCCACACAACTCAGGTGGTAGATGTTGGCAATCTCATTTTAATGTGAATGGAAACAAAGATTATCTGCATCCCAAAATCTCTGCAGATGCTATAGTTTGAAAAATAAACTAAAAAACCAGAAGTTAAAAAATTACAGATATTACCTTGAAAAACAGTCATAACCAATTTACACTTGATTTTATATATCAGTAGAGAAAATGTTCACTAACATGTACACAATTCCTATACATTCTCCTTAACAGATTTTTTCAGACTCTATTTTTATTTAACATTTTAACTAGCAGTCTATCATCCCTTCTGTTTCCATGAGGCAAATAATATACTCCCATGGAAGTGATGTTGTTTTTCCTTTTTAATTACTCCAGATGATTTATCTCATGTACATTACAGAGAGAACTGTCTTACACTGCTAGTTAATTCATATCTAAATTCCTTCCTTCCCACAATTTTTTTGAAAAAAATATATAATCATCTTGCATTTTTCTTGTTTGCATTTCGTACTTCTTACAATACAAAATGTTTGAAAGGTTTATTAATCTTCATCTTTCATTGGACCAACTGAATCAGAGCTAAGGTCAAAAAGGTTTTTTGTAAAAAATGGTTTGACATTAACTTCAGCTAAGTTACTGTCTTTTATTTATTGACCTTGCTCTGAAACATGTGATACAACCCTTCAGGGAAATAAGATAACCATTCTAAAGTTCCTGAGTGATATTATTCTTCTTAAATTATAGAGTAGATTTCTGAGTAGAGATATATCAATTAGTTTGTTTTGCAAGTTGAGGGCAAGGACTTTTAATATTTTATTCTTTTAATAAGTGAAGTGTCAATTTTTTTATCTTCTTTCATTGCTTCCGAAGTTGGTGTAAGCTAACTTTTGTTTTAATTAAGACAATCTTGTTTAAGCAGAACATCTGGTCTGATGAGTCTAGCTAAGGCCAAAATACAAAAGTCTTTACACACTAAAGATACTTAGGTTAGACAAAGAGACTCTGATCATAGCTTCCCCTCAGTCCCTTTTAACCAAAGCAGAAAATCATAAATTTAAAGAGTTATTTACGGTTACCTAAATACCCTGTAAATAAGATTTTTCTGGTGGTCTTTGACAGGGCTCTGCAGAATTTTCTAAGAATTCCTGCTTAGTGGTAGCTTCCTCAGCAGGGAACCTATATTAGGATCCCTTCTTTCCTCTTACAGTCGAACAGACTCTTTCAGACATCAAGTGAATCCACTTAAATATAAAATCACCTTCCTGAGCAGCTAAGTACAACTTCTAACCTACTTTTATAAACTATTTGTAATTTCGTTATTGGTTCTTTCCTCAACAACTATTGCTTGGTATCTAAACAGTAAGCAAATGTGGATGCTGAAAACCTGCTGGCAGAGAAAAATCCATCATTTTGCAAGTATTCTGTGAAAGTCCTTTCAGAAAACCATCCTAAACAGGCAGGATGGTTTTCTAAACAGCTTGCAGCTGTGTCTTATTAGGAGTCTAACAGGCGGTGTGGGGTCTGGCCAATCACTTGGAGAGGTGGTTGGACCAGGGACCAATGATCCTTGTCATAGACCAATGCAAGGATTATATAAGGCCTGCCTGTAGCTGAGTAAGGTGGGATGTTGTTTCCCTTAACTGGAGTGTTGGCTTAGACCTCTTTTTTTTTCCCCCCCTTTGCTGCCCGTACTGCAACAAGCAGATACGTATGTACATGTCATTTCTGTTATTTTGAATATTTGCTATCTTTAAAGTCAAATGTATCCTTACGAATCCAAATTGTATGCTCATACCTATTCGTTTATGCAGCTTCTCTAGTTTAATGCAGACTTTCTGGTTATCAACAGAAAATCTGTCTTTGGTGTTAAAAAAATAATAATCAGTTTCCTACTGGATTCCTATTTTGTCTCTTTATCTTATCACTCTCTCTGAATGGTTGTGGTGTTTTGTTTATTTGTCTGTATGTTTTGTTTTTAAAGACCTACTTTTTCAACAGTCAATATTAAAAAAAGATAAAAAAACTGTCTTCACATAAGTTAAAAAATCATGATGATTATGGTACAGTTGCTGAAAAAATAAAAAGTCTTAGAAATTTTCACAGGATAAGTAACTATCTTCCCCAGAAAGTCGATTATTTAGATTACCCCTGTGTGGTCTATTATTATACACATTAAAAAGTCACATTCCATTTTTCAGTTGGTGTTTTGTTCCTGGCAATTAAAAATCATAAACAGGTATTAAAATTGGTCAAGTATGGAAAAGTGTTGTTAAGTTAAAAAAGGTCAAGTACAGAAGCTTCTATTTTTGTAGCTTGAGTAAAAATAAATACATTTTTTAAATTGTCACCTGATAGTAAAGGAGTTGAGTTTTGTGATAATACATTGCATACCTTTGGACTAGATCTAAACATAACTATGAAAACTTCTTGAATCACATTTTATTAAATTTATTGAGAAACCCAGATTTTCAATATATTCATTTATTGACTGTATTGAGCTATATTCTTAATATCCAGACCGGAGTGCTCATATGGATGTGCTAGTATTTTGATGTAATCTATTTATGAACAGCATACGAGTCATTTTGAACAGTTTAAAAGTAAATGTTTTCTCTGAGGACTGATATAGTCCACCAAAAAATAATAAGAAAGAATTTTATTAGTCATAAGCCGATGAGAAGAGCAAAATTCACATTATCTGCAAAAATTTTTCTCCAGATAAGGCTTTTCTGGGGAGGGAGTCATGGGGTTGACAGGGGGAGGAGGGGAAGATTGTCCATTTTTTATCCAGGATATAAGGCTCTTAACTAAACCAGAAGTTAAAGTCTGAGTCAACCAAAAAAAAAAAAAAAAAAAATCTCTCTTATAAAGCAGCAGTATTAACACTGATTTAATCAATAAGGTGCTGTTTTATTATCCTTTACCCCAGTTCTTCCACTGTTGAACAGTTTCCCTCTATTATAAAAGATCAGATATCCTCCTTATGTTTTCCAGTGTTTGCTGCAATCTTTATTACAGGACTAGCAATTTATTTTACTTTCATTCTAAATGTATTTTGATGTCCTTTGCACAGATAAGCTTTCTGTAGCTTTGAAGAAATAGGAATCATCTCATCATGTAATTTAGTACATCCAAGGTGCGCTGAAAACCCTGTGATTGCATATAACCACGACTATTTTTTACTTAGAACATTCAGTCTGCTATACATGATTATTTTTAAACTAGCCATTTAAAAAATATCTGAGAGCATCTCAAGGTTATTACAAGAACACAAAGAATGTAGGAAAGAAACAATTCTTGCTTATTTGTTTCCCTACATTACAGATCAATTTTTTGTCTTCTTAGGAGTGTCAGTGTCAGCAGCACTCATTCTCAGTACCCTGTGTCTGCCTGGTTCATTAGAAAAAAACCTCCCAGATTGTCCTTTATGATTCAGATCTCCATGGGTGAATATTAAGGTAACTGTATTTGATTATTTTCTCAGTAATATGACCTTGCAAGATCAATCTTAGAATTAGAAAGGAAGAATTTACTACGAGAACAATACAGTGATCATTTAAGTGGACAAAACTCTGAAGAGGAGAGGATAAATTTGTCCCTAAAAACAAACATCAGCAAAGAGTTCAGTTATGCAGATTAGGAAAATAACCCTAAAAGCAAAGAATGTTCACAACTAGGTAGAACAATGTAGTCAAAATCTGAGATGTCTTGGAAAACAAAATGAGGACAAGATGTTATTTTTAAAAGGAAGCCAATATGATACAATTAAAATGTTCTTTGTGTCCAAACAATATGGAGCAAGATGATGGGTACTTATATCAATAATCTTTCAAACATTGCAAAACAGAATAAATCAATTAATTTTTATTATTTCAAGAAACTGAAAGCTTCCCAGAAAGATGATAATTTTTTTGAAGGAAAATAAATTTAAAAACATGTCCCTGTTTCCTAGCTGGGACCTTAATACTGTCATCTTTAAAGCCAAATGCAAAATTTTTCAGAAAAAAAAAATAAGATTTTTTTCTAGATTTCTAAAAATTTCTTATTCTCTGCCAAAAGTTTTCAATGTATGAGCATGGTTTTGTAACTAATGCACATGACTGAGCCCTAGAGGCTTGTTTTCTTGTTTCGTTTTTTTAACCAAAATCTAATCCCACCATGACTTTTTTTTAAAATTGCATTTAGTCCTGTAATTGATTTTCCAGCACTATTACCTTAAATATTACTCAAATTTCTCTCAAGTATTATGAAGTAAAGTTCTGTTGAAATCAGTACCCCAAAAACACAGACCTCTACATCTTGCATCACCTTCTGGATCCTTCGTTAGAAATTAACTGATTTTATTCAAGAACTTATTCTCAAGAATACTGGGCACCTACTGGTAAGTTAATTAAACATCTCCATAACACATAAAAAGCAAGTTACATTTATGTTTAGCTTTTTATAAAATAGCAATAGAAGTGTTCAGAATTTGTATATTGTATTGTAAAAAACTAATGATACTCAGCTTTTAAGTCAATTCATCTTTCCAAGTACTTTGCAACTGTTTACACACTCAACTTCTTAGTTTTAAAAAATCAAGTTGAAATCTACTCTGTAAAAATCATTAAGCTTTTAAAAATTATTTATGTAAAGAATGGAGCTTTAGAATACAAACTTTATTGAGGAAAAAGATACTTTCACCAATTCTTTTTCTTATTAACACTAGAAATAACAGAATAGAGCTTCTGCTATGCGCATGGATAATAAAGCACACCTAATTATTCCTTTTATTTCACACTCTTAGAACTTTCAGCTTAAAAGATACTAGAAAATTAACTTAAACTGTGGGCTAATATTAAGGACTTTATTAATGCTGTGTGTGGACACTATGGAAATCAAACTTCCCATAAAATCTGATCGTGAACATGTTTCACATAGAGGCAAGAAAACTAGAGATACATTTGGGAAAGCACTGTGTATTCACTCCAGGAGTGAGTCAACCAGTAAAACATTTCAGATTTTATTTTTATTAGATGAATACTACATTCTCATTTCCATATATGTCATTTTCCTTTAACTCATGTAAAATGCACTTGATGTGATACGACAGTTGAGACTCATGCAACTTTTGAACCAGGTATATATTTCCTATAAGATCATCACTGAATAATAAACAACTAAAATTGCAGGCATCGATTCAGAATTTTAAGTCTCCCTCTCTTCTATGTAAATCCACAGGCATAATTTGCCTTTTGTTTGTTTCTCTGATCCTAAATACCTCTGGTACTATCATCCCAGGGGGCACTAGAAATATTTCTACTTATGTTATTCATGACCTAATGGAGAATGTAGTCAGCTGTGGGATAGGAGACCTAAACTGCACCTTTCTGTTCCTCATACATTAGAAGGTGGATTCTCAATCCATGAGTGCATGCTTTCACTCTACAAGTACTATGTCAAAACAGAGTCACACTTCTCCATTCTATGCCTGTCTCCTAGAAGAACCAAGATCTCAAATGGATGTGTACATATAAAAGAGCTGGGATAAATCTTATAGTAGCCTTCCAGTACCTAAAGGAAGCTTATAAAATAATGGGAGNGAAGAACCAAGATCTCAAATGGATGTGTACATATAAAAGAGCCAGGATAAATCTTATAGCAGCCTTCCAGTACCTAAAGGAAGCTTATAAAAAAATGAGAGAACAATTTTTACACGAGAAGATACAAGAGGGAATGATTTTAAGCTAAAGAGGAGAGATTTATGCTAAATTTTACGAAGAAATTCTTTCCTCAGAGGAGAGTGCAGCACCAGAACAGATTGCCCAGAGAAGTTGTGGGTTTCTGGAAGTGTTCAAGGCCAGGTTGGATGGGGTCCTAAGCAACCTAATCCAGTGGATAGTATCCCTGCCTATGGCAAGAGGAGTGGAATTCCCTAGGTGATCTTTAAGGCGTGGTTCTAACCCAAGTCATTCTATGATTCTGTGATTTTGTGATTTCCTGTGATCCCCTGTACTCCAGCAGGAAGAAGTAGAAACCAAACACAAACAATATTCTCTGAAGGCATTGCAAGAGCAGGTACATTAAGTGGAAAGGCAAAGCATCAAAATTATACGGATTGATTTATTCACCTCTGCATATCATCTGGGTTGTCTGCCTGCTCATTGACTGCACGGGACGTTTATTCAGTTAAATTCAGCTCACCATCCCACCCTCTGTGGGACTGACAATCTAAAATTCTAGAGGGACTGTGGCAGTGGTACAAGCAGCTGAAGCTGAAACAGACTGTCAAGGAAGAAGTACTACTGCCCGATGGTGGGCTAGGGCATAGACCTTATCCCCCATCTTTCAACAGGATGTCAATTATAAGTTCCCCCGCTGTAAGAGACGGTCCGAAGACCCTTCATCTGCCTCACAATCATCTAGAGGGACTGAGACTGAATCCCCCCCC